>APFE031685012.1:2312-35675 GCA_000404065.3 Pinus taeda | reverse complement strand
AATATATTAATATTATAAATAATTTAATTTTTATAAAATAATTAATGCAACTTTAATTATGAAGTATTGTATTATTTTTCATGAAATTCATCAGCACAATACAACTTGAGTGAGCCTGATAGTTAAGAGCATGTGTTTCCTCGTATGAGGTCACAAGTTCAAAACTAGAGGGGTAGAGTATGTATGCCTTCGTAGACTTAGCAGTCAAAATGATGCGCAGAGGTGGATCCCTTTTCCCACAAACAAGAGGGTCTCATACACCAATTTGGTGTTTGGCTTGGCTGTGACTTTAAAATTGGATAATAATAATAATAATATAAACTATATTGTTGTTGATAGGTAGTGATCACAATAAATTTGGACATTAATATCAAAATTTTTATTATAAAATATATTTATATTAGTCGTACTTGTCGCTTCCTTGCCGTATCCGAATCCTGGCTTTTCAAAAATCAAGTGGATCCGGATCCGGATCCGGATCCGTATCCAAATCCAAATCCGTATCCGAATCCTGGTAACTTAGGTTTTTGTCCTGGGTGATATTGATACATTGACTAGTTGAAATGTTTTCTCTTATGATTTGGACGTCAATAAGGAGTTCTTGTCCCCTGATTTTCCCTTATCATGATTATGGTGATTTCTTGATTTACTTCAGGTTGATTTCCTTCACATACTAATGTTGCTTGGCTCTTGTTGGATCTTTACTTGAAATTCCAACCTCTGAATTGTAGCAACTGAGTATCTCTTCACTTCAATTTGATTGGCATCTTTTTGAGTCATAAAATTAGTGGGATTTGTATTTGTTCCCTTTCTCCTCAACTTGGGCATTTTTCCTTAAAGACTTTGATGCTTTTGTTTGGTTAAGTTCTTCTATTCTATTTTCGAATAATTTTTTCATAGCCTTCAATTTCTTGACTTGTTCAAGTAATTTTAGACCGTGATATTTTAAACAAGAAATTTCTTTGTTTTTATCAAAGATAATTTCATCAGCTTATTTTTACATCCTTGATATTGACCTTTGATTTTCTTCAAGCATAACTTTCGAGATATCTGTGAAGTCCTCTAATGAAGGTGGTAATAATTCCAACTTCATTGTCATATCCTATAATGTCAACATCTTCTTTTGATAGGGAAACATCAAAAAAAAACTCCATGTTTAACATGAGAGTGCTCAGTGAGTGCTTAGTGCTTTAAACCACGGTAAACCTAGAATTATGTCAATGTCTTCTTTAAACATAGTTACAATAAAGAATTGAGATATACATTCATAATCATCAATTATTACCTGCAAGCTCTTAATTATGTATTTTGCTTCAAAATAAGAGGCTTCTTTATTCTCAATTATATTTGGTTCTGTAATTAATAATTGATTTTCCAAACTAACATTAATGTAATTTTCCTCATAGTTCTCATTGATAATGAAATTACTCTCTTTTCCTTGAATATTCCTCTTTAATGTACATAATCCATAACATGAGATTAAGATTAACCTCTTATACTACTTAATATATATATATATTTATTTAGTTGTACTTTTAGAAATATACCCCAAAAAAATACCTTTTTCCTATTCCACACCTATATATATATAAAACTCTTGAAATTTAAATAGCACTTTTATATATAAGAGACTTGAACCACTTTATGTAAGGTTGTTATGTTCAATGTGACTCTTCTCACAATAATTATATCGGCAACCAAATAATCATTGACGAATGGTTCCTTTTAAACAGATATGTGGGCACCAGTTACAGCTTTTTGTTTTTAGCAATTTTCGATAGACAAACTCACAGCTTCAGAAACTTCTAGACATTTTGGCCTCTTCTATATTGAGAGGCCCCATAGAAAAAAGAACACACTCTTTTGCGTTTTCACTACTTTGTTCTGAAGCTTGAGAACTAAATGTTTTGTCCATTGTATTTGTAAGAACCTCTAAAACCGGGTTCACTCTTAGAGGGCCATGTGTCCGAATCCGTCAAATCTGATACGATTCGACCTAAATCATGTCCGGATTTCGTGACACGCCATGTCCGATTGGGACAAGATCAAATCTAGATCGTGTCTCGATCGGACACATCGTGTCACGAAATCCGGACACGACTCTGGCAAACTAGGACCTGCGTGGCCATAAAAGGGCAGAAATGCCTCTCATTTGCATCATTTTCTGTCATTTCTTTTGCAATAGGTGAATTGTGGGTTTGTTGTGAGGAGTTTGCAGCAAGGAGGCAAGGGTTTGGAGCGTTTTCAAGGATATTCAAGCAACATGTAAGTGCATTTCCTCTCTATTTTTTTGCATTTGTATTACAACAGTTTGTATATGCATTTCTTTTACAAATTTGTGCATGTTTTGTTTATTTTTTTACAATATTCATGGCTCAATCAAGGGCAGCGAGTAGGAGGCACAGGAAGGAGAAGAATGTCCCCATTGGAGATGCCCCTCCTCCCCCAAATTCATCAGAGTCTGCTGCAAGTATTCCCTCTATTGAAAGCAATGTTGAGGGAAGACTTCCAAGTTTCTCCTAAAAGTAACATTGAGAAATATCCCTTGTGGAAATATGTCACAAGAGAGGATGTGCCAAGAAGCAAGGTGAAGGGCAGAGGCAATGTGAATTGGAGATGTAAATTTTGCCACAGTACTTTCACAAGCACATATTACTGTGTGAAAGGCCTTTTGTTGGCTTTACCCGATTGTGGAGTTGTAGCTTGTACACAAGTTCTTTACAAAAGAGGAAACAAATGGAAAGAGAGTTCATTGTTGGTATGGCAAATGTGGCTGCAAAATCAAAAAAAAAAACCAAGAATGATGACTCCCTTCCATTTTTTAGGAAAGGCAGCAACAAAATTCCCATTTGAGAGTTCTAGTGGGGGACAAGCAACAAAAAGAAAGGCAATTTCACTTGGTCCAATGGACAAGATTTTTCAAAAAGAGAAACAGGAAGAGCCTGATCTCACCATCCCCTTTTTTTCTATCAAAACTTCATATCCTTTAATGTTGCATGCTCACCTCTATTTGTTGAGATGTGCCGAGCTCTAACTCGCGGGGCTCCATCATGGTATGTGCCTCCTGGTTCAGAGAAGCTTAGAACCACATTGTTGACGAAGGCAAACAAAGAGGTGCAAAAAATGCTTGAGCCTATTAAAGCATCATGCCCAACATCTAGGGTTAGCATTGTTTCTGATGGATGGACAAATCCAGCACGCCACCCACTCATCAACTTCATGGTGTCTTCCTTGAATGGTCCAATTTTCTTGAAAGCAGTGGTTACACTTGGAGAATACAAAGATGCACAATATATGGGTGAGTTGTTTATTAAAGTTATTGAAGATGTAGGTGTTGATTCTTGTGTGCAAATAATTACAGATAATGCACTTGTTTGCAAGGCTGCTAGCATGGTTGTGGAAGCTAAATATCCACAAGTGTTTTGGACACCTTGCATTGCCCATTCATTGAACTTGGCACTGAAATCCATTGTTTCTTTATCTTACGTGCTTTGGATTGGTAACATTATTGAGGATGCACGGCATATCCGTAACTTTGTACAAACCATACAAATGCCCTCACTATCTACAAGAAGTACAGCAATCTATCATTGTTGAAGATTGCGGATACACGGTTTGCTTCTTCATTCATCATGTTGAAGAGGTTGAGAGAGGTCAAAACCGCTCTTGGGTCCATGGTTATTTCAAAGTTTTGGTCTTTTGGAGAAAAACGGATCAAGTAGCCTCTAATAGAGTGAAGGACACAGTGCTAGATGATGCTTGGTGGGAGAGGGTAGATCTAATTATTCAGATCATAGACCCTATCATTTCTTAGCTTCGATTTGCAGATACAGACAAACCCATCCTAGGAAAGGTTTATGAGGGATGGGATTCCATGATTGAGTCTGTGAAGAGCATTATTCTAAGAGTGAGTGCCCGAGTATGAGACATCACCAGAGGCCTTTTGTGGTACTATACAGGATATTCTTGTCAGCAGATGAGACAAAAATTGCACACCTTTACATTGTTTGGCTCACTCATTGAACCCAAAATACTACAGCCATGAGTGGCTAAATGGTGGACCTTCCCGCAGATTCCCTCCTCACATGGATGGTGAAATCTCACAGGGGAGGAAAGATGCATTCAGGCATGTTTTTCAGGATAGAGCATTGCTTAATGAAGTGGAGGATGCCTTTGCATAGTTTTCCACTGGCATTGGTCGATTTGCAGGATATGATGTGATTAGAGATAGGGGAGCTAAGAAGCCCCTATTCTTGGTGGGAAAATCATGGGGCAACAAGCCCTCCTCGACAGCAGTTAGCCATGAGGCTCCTCTCTCAGGCGACTTCATCCTCTTGTTGCGAGAGGAATTGGAGCGCATAAGGGAAGTTGTATAGTGTTAAGAAGAGCAGGCTTGAGCAGTCCAAGGCAGAGACAATGGTGTATGTGCACACCAACCTTCGTCTTATTGACAAACAGAGGGAAGAGTGGTTGAAGGGAAAGACAAAGATGTGGGATGTCTTTACTGATGATATGGCTCTGGACAGCAGTGTTGAGTTGGCATTGGCCAAAATGGATCTCAAAGATCCAATGCTAGAGCCTGTTAGATTTGATAATAATGATACTATAGAGGGGTCATCCTCCACACCAGCAGATGCAGAGAGGACTTTGGATACAGGGAGTAAGAGGATGCACAGGAGAGCAGTGGTGACCATGATGATGAGGACAGTGATGCTGATTTTGATAATGACTATGAGGATTGATGACTCATGAATCATGGGCTACTATTGCCTTGAGGCTTGTATACTTGTAGTTGTTTTGTATTTTCTATTTCTATTTGTCATTGGCATTGCACTACCTATGTAACAAATTTTGATTTTGATGACTTAATGGGAAAACTACAGCTGTCAGTGCCTTTATCTTACTATCTTGTCTTTCTCCTATTGGACCATTGATGAATTGAATATGTATTATGTATTATCATTTATCATTTATGAATTTAGAATTTATGATTCATTGACTTATCATTTATCTGACATGTATTTGAATTTTGTATGTACTATGCATGCTATAATGTTACTAACTTTGTAAATAGTAAAACTTACATCTAGATGAAGATCTATGTTTGAAATCAATGAATTTGTATCATTAACGAGAATTTGTGCAAGAAGTATCTAATTTTTAATATTATATATATAATATTATATATATATATATATATATATAACGTATCCAAACATGTCCCTCTTCCGGGGGGGTCAACGTGTTCGAATCCGACACACAAATCCCCATATCCGACGAATCCCGAATCCACGTGTCAGGTTACTTAAGTACGAACAGATGCATTCTCTTCTTTCTTTGACTACAATTCCTGTAGTTGACTCAAGCTAGTTATAGTTTCTAATTTAGTGTCAAATTTCAGATTCTTTACTTTTGTATTATCCCTTTTGTTAGTTTTGTTTGTAAAAGCCATAATTTCAGACGATACTGCCATACACATAAGTTGTGATGGAGTTACAAGATGCATTGGGTTGGAGCTTACTCGGCACTCAATTGTTGTTATGCTTGGAATCATTGCAGCACATAAGTGACTTTGTCCTATTTTTTCATCATCTTTTTTTAAACAATGGTCTAACTTGCAACTATTACCAACTGCCTCTGAAGAGCCATTTCAGGTAAAGTTGTAGGGATACTATAAATTTTTCTCGCCAACAAATATTTTGGTCTCCAGCAGAAGAAACAGCAGCTAGTGTCTATTCAAAGTTTCTAGATGGACTCGTTGGATGTAAGTATCTTCCAGACAATCTTAGACTTAGAGTAACAGGAGTTGGAGAAAATAAAGGGGGATTGTCTGTAAGAATACCTGGAGCAATAGAGACACCATACTTGGAACCCATATTAGACATGGCCAATGGATTATGCACATCAGAAGATTCCATAGAACTCACAAAGACAGGGCTTCCGCATGTGGATGCCTTCTCGGCAGCATTCACAAGCTCAAGGAATTTGGCGCGGGAATCACAAGTTATCACTTGACCTTCATTGTTGCCTTGGGATGGTTCAACAGGTGTGAAAGTTGACAAGGTGGATATCTCAAAGATTTGAGAGGCAGACCCATCCTTTTTTAAAGCTATAGGTTCTACAATTGTTAGCAGACACTGAGACAAGTCCAAGGCATACTGTTGAATTGTCTGGGTCTGAACAACATTCTCGCTTGTAACAGTAAAACTTAAAATAGGCATTGCTACATAAAACTCTGCTAGATACGCCATGCGTGTGGCTGCAGGTTTAGAACCATATTCCATGTGTACTCCATATATGGCATTTGTTAGTAAAATCAGGCTTGTACGAGGTATAATTGAAACAAGATTAAAAAAACAATCTCATGTCTTGGCGCTAAAGAACTCCTGAGTTCAAGTGTTTGAATACAATGCCAATTTTCTGAATATGATGACAATAACCAACCATCTGAACTTGCAGAGACCTGTAACTTAAATTCTCAATTAAGGGGATCAACAGTTAAAAGAATTATGTGATCAGGACGACAAGGTACTGTTAAAAATGCAACTGAGCCAACAGGCTACCCGTCATGAGGTTCAATAGTTGCCATGGGAGGCATCTTCTTATGTCACCAGATTTGGGCCTGGTTCTGCTGCTCTGGAGTTTTTACAAAAACCAAACTCATTAATGAACAACACATGCTTTGTCTTCGACTGATTTCCAGCTTCTGAACTAAATTACTGTCTACAATTGCATTGTTTTTTTAATCATTGACCAAGGGTTGACTCTTTGTTCCTTTCTGGTGGGGTTCAGGCGACCTCTTTCTTCCTTTCCCATAGGGATAGCCAAATCCAGCATGTTCCATGTCAGCATCAAGCGCACTGGTAATTTCAGACAATCTTCATCATCAAGAGGTCCATCGTCAAAATCTGATAGCGAATCCATGTCAAAAACCGTATCTTTCTTAGTTTCTACCTTTCCACCATCTTGCCCTTCATTGTCTTCCTCGGGTTTGATTGTACTACCACTATGTTTTCCATGCCCGCTTTCTCCTGAAGTCTGTATGCTCCTATCATCAGGTTGAAGGGATTGATACCCATCGTTTTCCTTGGACACTATATCCTTTTTGTTAAATTTTTCTAGTTCCTCAAGAGCCCTTTTGTTCCAATATTGCAATCGATTAATGGTTTCTGCTTGCCTCTCTCCTAACTTCTGCCATGACTCTGCATATTCCTTGCTAAAGATTTTATGTAGCTGCTCCATCTTCAAACATCATCCAGGCTGGCAGGATTTCTGATCTGACGCCATTCTAAAGTGCTAAGGCAATTTGCCCGAGGTTTTCTCACACAGTTCAGTATCATTCAGCAATTTAACACATCACAAGGTAACAACTTTAACACCAAACATCCACAGTTAACAATTTATAAAATTTAATGAACAATACACGCCAACCAATTAGTTACAACCAGATAACTCAATATATATGTCACTGTAGCAATTAAACAGTAAGCCACAGATCCGCGAAGCAAATATAAACTAATTGTATTTACTGTCAAATAATTTAATCCGACCTGGCACAGAATTTCTAAATAAAGTTCCCAAATCTGGAGTTCAACATATGATTTTAGCGACTACAACAGCAATAGAAAAGGTCTAACGGTATGACCCAGCGTCCTGACTTGCTTTTAATCTTTCATTCTGTCAACTCATGGTAGAGTTAGATTTTAGTTCTTGTTTTGAACCCACACGTTTCCCAGTCAAGAATTTTGTTGCATATTTCGGGATCCCCTTTATCCTTAGCGGGTAGCTGAGCTCAACAGCGATGATTTTTTATTTAAAAAATTCGTTATGCATGGGCCTTTGAAATATGTCCAACCCTTTCGCATCACCCAAATGGAACCTTCCAGGAGTCACGTACGCTTCAGAATATGCGGATCCTCATAGAAACAATACAGGAAAAACTCGCTAAGTTCGTTGATTGTATTACCACAGCAGTCCAAGGATCACTTTCAAGTGAGTCACATTCACTTTGATATCAAAACCTTCACTTAGTGTTGGGCGTGGGATACCCCAAGGGCAATGTTGGGGCTTAGAGCCCAGATTTTGGTCCAATTTTGTAATTCCAATGTAAAGACTCCGCAATTTGCAGGCGCGGAGCACATAGTTGTTAAAGAATCATAGGGATTTCCGCCCTTATTTTGATAATGTAATGACAGCTGTAGAAGATCTACCCATGGCCCGCGGACCATGGGATTGTATAAATAGAGCTAAGCTCTAAGAAGTTTGAAAGCAGAATCAACAATGTCTAAGCAATGAAGATGTAGGCGAGATAGCTCTAAGTGTAATTCTAGTCATAGCGTAGGTAGAGGCTCTGCAACTGAGTGCGCAGGGCGAGTTGAGTCTGTAACCGTCATGAATCATTAATAAAGAAAAGTTTTCTATCATTCTGCGTAATCATAGGGATTTCCGCCCTTATTTTGATAATGTAATGACAGTTGTAGAAGATCTACCCATGGCCCGCGTACCATGGGATTGTATAAATAGAGCTAAGCTCTAAGAAGTTTGAAAGCATAATCAACAATGTCTAAGCAATGAAGATGTAGGCGACATAGCTCTGAAGTGTAAGTCTAGTCGTAGCGTAGGTAGAGGCTCTGCAACTGAGTGCGCAGGGCGAGTTGAGTCTGTAACCGTCATGAATCATTAATAAAGAAAATTTTTCTATCATTCTGCGCATTTATTTCCTGTTTATGCATATGTTATATTGGGTATGAACTTCACTTCTAATGCTTATATGATGCGCAAATGTGTATAAATATATTGGTTAAGTGAACTCAAGTAAGAACATCTGTTTACGCGAAACTGACTAAGATCTGCTAATAAGATAAATAAGATACTTAACCTAGGTTGGGAAATAGTGCAATTCGCTACCCTAGCAGCGCGAAAGGATTTCAGCCCCTGGGTAGGGCTGCGAGGAAACCGAGTGTAACGTTTCACGAAGGCACTAAAGGGTAGAACAGAGCGTGAAGCAACTTGCGTGAAGGCAGGTATAGTTGGAATAAACCGACATCACAACCATCTCAAGGGTGCGGAAACTTGGTTCCAACATCCCCCCATACTGCTTCGGGTGAGAATTCAGTCCACACTCCGCGGGCTGACGCCGAAAGGGCTAGTAGTGTAGGGATTTGTTTGGCTAACGCTGAACCTAGGTCAGGCCCCCTCAAGCCAACAAATGGTTCCTTTGCCGGCACCGGAATCTGCATGAGAGGTATGTGATGTCGTATCACTGGAATCCAACTAAGAAAGAAATCGAAGGCTGGTTGGATAAAAGAATTCACGAGTTCGCAACGCAGGAAAATAAAAACCCGCGACTATCAAAAGAATAGTGGTTAGATAGCTACCTGTATATGGAGATCCACGACATCTTTTTCGCGTCCTTCCTTACTGAGCTATATGAGTGGAACGCGAAGCTAGCAGATAACCAAGGAAGGTGGAAACTTGACAGTCCTATTGTGTGGACCCTGGAGCTAGTGCGAAGGTTGGAAGCATCGAAGGATAAGATCGCGCGCGCCGACAATCATTGGCTCGATCACATTATAAGAGGATTTGTTACTGAGTTCGCAGTTGACACCTTAGTCAGCTACAGCAACACAAAGCGGCGCTTTCTCAAAGGACCCCGAGGTAAGTACATAAAATCTTTGAATACTTGGATTAAAATGTTGTTGTGTGAAAAGTGAGTTATGCAGCTAACTTGATGTTCAGGGCTATGCGAAGCAGAAAAGTTTACAAGAACAAAGGAAATAAGGGTCCAAAAAATAGCCCCTTGATTTCACCTCCGCGAGGGAATGAGGAAGAGCTCGCAAAGGTCTCTCCGCGAAGTGCTATTCATCTGATAAGACAAAGAATTCTGTGAATCCCACCTCTACCCACACCACCACTGGCTTCACCGCCATCACCTCCATCTTCACCTGTACCACCTCCACCGCCACGCAATTCAGTATGGCGAACACAGTGAAGTTATCTTTGTTCAAAGGTTTGGAAAATGAGGATCCGGACCAATTCTAGTTCGTAGTGAAGGCTGTATGGGAAGCTCAGGGTGTCACAGATAACGATATAAAGAAAGCAACACTGGTTAGTGCCCTGCAAGATCGCACGCTGACCTGGTATATTAAGTACTCCAATGATAACCCGAATGCGAGAGTAGCGGACATCGAAGCAGCACTGAATAGGGAATTTAGCAAGCCTAAATCTGAAGCGCAGTCGATTATTGGATTCAAAGAGATCACGATGCTACTAGGTGAGACACCTCGGGAACTAGATCAGAGGCTAAAATGTACGATCCGCGAAGCCAACATGAATTTGACAAATGGACAGCATCGCAAGTGGTTTATGGCTTCACTACTACCACACTTAAGAAGTGCATTGTTGCAACAAAAGATAACAACTCAGGCAGAAGCCTTGGAGATTGCCATGAGACTACATGAGACCCCGATGCAAGATCCTAACCTAAGAGTTCAGCAGATCGACGTGCAGCTGAAGAATCTGTGCCTTGAGATGCAAAGCTTGAAGCAAGATAGGACAGTTCAACCAGAAGTGCGTGAAGAAGTGTGGTGCGTGAAATGCAAGAGCAAGAGGAGGACCGATGCCTTTAAATCCGGAAGCTCAAGCAGGACCTAGCGCGGCGCCTGCTTTGAGGTGGCTATCTGCCAGGTAGGTGGAAAGCATGCCACGGATAACTGCCACTTGTTACAGAAGTATACGCAAACTCTGCAACAGTTGTTCTACAAATTTTGCAGATCGATAGGACATGACAAGTGTACTTGCAGAAGCTATGAATTGATGATGGATAGAATGCCCGCCTACAGAGTTCAGGCCAAAACGCGGCCCCTTAACCAGAATGCAGGGATGACGTGGACAAGATTTCAGGGGCGCAGACGAGGCCGAGGCGGAGGAGGACCTCATAGAGGCCGCGGACAGTTGATTTGCTACAATTGCAGAGGACCAAGACACTATGTCCGCAATTGCACTAATCCAACGCGCCCGTCGTGCAAGCATTACACGTTGTTTGATCATGAGACAGAAGATTGTCCTACACTGATAGCTAGGATACATGACAAAAGGGCGCTACCACCTCCCCCGACTCAGAACCTGCAGATGATGAGGTTTGAGCCGCTCGAGGAAGATGGAAACGTAAATATAGTGCTCCGAAGTGGAATCGCGACCAGAGAGGACAAGAGGAAACAACCGGAAGACAGTTCTTGAGTTCGCAAAGCCCCAGCGAAAGAAGCTGAGTTTGATTTGGAGCGCGCTTGGGAAACCTTCATGGAAGCCAAGAAGAGCTTCGCTGAGGCCTCCACTTCAGGAAGCAAAGATAGACCGAAGCCGAAGATGGACCCATACATGCTCACAACTTTCCCGGAAACCTGTATGAAGTTACTGCGCGACAGTAAGGCTATGAAAGGGTTACAGGAACTCATCAACAGATGTGTTGGGACCGTGCCAGGAGAACCGTGCATAGTCTAGAAGATCGGAAAACACAAAACAAGGACGAGGCGTGAAATGAGACTCACCGCGCAGATCGGAGAATACGAGATGGATCAAAGTCATTTTGGATTTGAGATCAGATGTGAACGTATTACCAAAATAGACATGGGAGCGAATGGGAAGACCTGCGCTGCAATGGTCTCTGATTCAGCTTAGAATGGCGAATCAGCAGAAAATCATACCCATGGGGCGATTGCAGGGAGTAACCGTGGATATTGAGGGAGCAAGCGCGCTGGCAAATTTTGAAGCAGTGTTGCAGAGGAGCACACCCCCCTCGATCCCGCTCCCAATCCGTGCTCCGTGAGGGGGCAACTCAGGAGTGGGTCGAGAGCGTGCTCCCTAAAAAAACACTCCTTGTCTTTTCAGGAGCGTTTAGCCTTTTTAGCAAAAAAAAAATGCAGTAATGTTCCAAATGCAATTTTTTTTCAAAGAAACAAGTAAGTTTTGAGTAGGGCAGCTTAATCATCAAGCCTATGGCCCTAGTATTGATATGTGATTCATGGTAATGTTAAATTCTTAAAGTAAAAGGATGAAAATGAAGATTAAGGAGAATGTCACTTTTGCTTAAATTTTTAACATTACCATGAAATGACTCAGGATGTTTGAGAGTGGTTCCGACCTCATTGGATTTCAAATGGAGAAAGTAGAATTTTAGATTTCATTCAAAATCCAACAGACTTATCAGTTTTTCGGGATTTCAGGATTGCAATGTTTCCATTGAATTTTGTCATGAATTAGGGTATGGAACTTGTATTTAATCAAGAGCACCAATCCCTATGTACCTTGATGTTAGTGACATTGGTTGCCGAACTCCTCTATCATGACCCTCCTAAAAATGTACGCATCACTCAAACAAAATCTTGATTTGACATGCTATGCTTTTTCTATCTTATGTTAATGCTTAGAGGGTGATATTAATGACAAAGATCCTGATTTTCCAACAAGACTAAAAAATTAGACATTTCTTGTGGTGGCAAGAGGCCCAAGCATAAGCAATAGATAATAGATCTACTTGTCTTTTCTAGTTTCTAGTAGTTTTTATAACCACTAACACTTTCATATTTATTCTGATATTTTTTTAAACAATATATGACAATTTAAGTTTGAAGTTGGCAATTATAACTCATTAATAATGAATTATGAATATGATGCTTCATGAAAGTTGAAAGTTGTTTCATTTCATTTTATAACATTTCATTTCATGTTAGATAATATTTGTTGTAATGGTTACACTTAGCTTACAAGTACAATTTTGGTGATCAATGATGATAAATGTTACATATTGAATTTTGAAAGCTTGAAACTTTAAGATTGATAAATCATGAGACTCAATATGTTGTATGTTACTATGTTACTAACTTGTGGACGTGGTTGATGAAGATTATAACTTCTAGATGATTGTTGTTATATGGTTCAATCTATGTTTTTTTATGTTATTTATATCTAATTCATCATTCTACATGTTTTTGTTGACATATATGTATCAAAATATAAAAATATAAAAAACATATATATTATATAAAAAACGCTCCAAGAGCTTTTAAAAATGTCGCTCCCGAACCCATTTTCGCTCTCGCTCCCCGCGTTCGCTCCCACTCCCAAGTTACACTCTTTTGAAGTAATAGAGATTGTTGATGACAGCAATCCCTACCCCGCGCTCCTAGGAGTTGACTGGGCTACGGATATGAACGGGGTAATTAATCTGAAGAAGCAGAAGATGATCTTTGAGAAGAAATCACTACGCGTAATAATACCCCTGGATCCTGCTGAAGGATCGCGCTATACGGAACCAGTCCGTGACTATGAGAGTGATGATGATCTGAACTGCATCTACAATATAACAGCATGAGACCAAGACTGGGTGAATCCCACCTCGAATGGGCGGATTACATGGGAGCGTGAGTTCCTGCAATTCGGATTTCGACGAAGAAGTAGAACGATAGCAGAATCGGTTACACAAGGTAACTACACTAAATTGCAATATGATGACCCGGTCACTGCACTGTGTGTCATCAAAAGAAATGAATCTGCCTACTTATGATGGTCTAAATGAGGTAGATATCTTTTTGGATGCATTCGAAAGAGAGGTGCCAGAAAAGCAACGCTTCCAGGCCTTGCACTGGGTACTGCGAGCTACGCCCGCAAGATGATGGGGTATGCACAAAGGGAGCTTTGATGATTGGCACGAATGTAGGAGAATGATGCTAGCACGATTTGGGAAGCCTAAGGTACGATTGACAAACAAGTATGATGGACAGGATGATCCACGCACGCATCTAGCCAAGTGGACGCAGGGCTACGGAGAAAAGCCACAACCTAAGTGGGTGCACCTGTTCTTTTGTACCCTAGGTGTTATATCAATGAACTGGTATATAGAAAAAGAGCTCCGCCATGGGACAGGTGAATGGGATATCCTACTCGAAGGATTCATGAACCTTCAGTTTTGAGGATGGGTGGGACAATATTGATGAAGCGCTACAAGAGGTAAAAACAGCCATCTTTAGGATACCACGAGAGCCTTTAGACCTGATTTAGCCTGAATGGGCTACTCCGCTGAGTCACGCGCTGGAATGTTATAATGTAACTATTGAAGAGAAGGATAAGGATCTGCGGAATATTAACATTCCAGAAACAGAAGGCCACCGCGAGGTTCAAGGACCACAAATTGAGAACCCTGATATAACCGCACCAGTGAAAACTAAACGGGTGAACATTGGTATAGAGGCAAAACCCAAATTCGCAAAGATCGGAGATTACTGGGACGATGCGACGGTCGATAAGCTCGTTGCATTACTCCGCGAATATTAGGACTTATTCCCGACCAAGTTTACGGATTTGAAAAGAGTAATTGGAAATTTAAGAGTGATGAAGATCACGTTAAAACCCAACGTGAAGCCAGTTAAGGAGAGGCCTTACCGCTTAAATCTAAAATACAAGGAGAAGGTCCGCATAAAACTAGACAAAATGCTCGCAGCAGGCATCATTGAGCCTATGGAAGAATCTGATTGGGTAAGCCCAATGGTGGTGCATGAAAAGAAGCAGAAGGACGAGATAAGGATATGCGTGGATCTCAGAAAATTGAATGACGCTTGTGTGTATGATCCATTCCCAACTTCGTTCACGGATGAAGTGTTGAACAATGTAGGTGGTCAGGAAGCATATTCTTTCACTGATGGGTTCTCAGGGTACCACCAGATCAAAATCGCGCCAGAGGATAGGAGCAAGACAACCTTCGCTACTGAGTGGAGTTGCTTTCAATACACTGTCATGCCGTTTGGATTGAAGAATGCACCTACTATCTTTTCGCGTGTGGTTGTTGCGACATTCAAGGAATATATTCATAAGTTCTTGGAGGTCCATTTTGATGACTGGACTGTATTTGGGTTGGTTAAGCGCCATGTAGCGAGCTTGGGCTTCATGTTGGATACCTGTTGAAGATACCAAATCACACTCAACCTCAAGAAGTGTTTGTTTCTTGTTCCTTTTGGGAACCTATTGGGGCATGTGGTTTGCGAACAAGGGCTGATGGTAGACCCCGTGAAGATCACAATGATTCTAAACTTGGAAGCGTCAAGAAGTGTGAAACAGTTGTGTGCTACTCTTGGACATACGGGGTATTACAGAAAGTTTATCAAAGGCTATGCCCAGATCACCACGCCGATGGAAAAATTGTTGAAAAAGGATGTCAGGTTCTGCTGAAACGATGACTATAAGAAAAGCCTAGATATATTGAAAGAAAAAATGGTTACTACGCCAATTCTTGTCTTCCCGAACTGGAAGAAAGAGTTTCATGTACATGTCGACGCGTTGCGTTGGGGACAGTACTAACACAGGATGGCGGAGAAGGCTTGGATCACCCTATCTCATTCGCAAGCTGCAGATTATCCAAAGCAGAAAAGAACTATTCGACCACTAAGCACAAGGGGATAGCTATGGTGTATACGCTCCAGAAGTACCGACACTACTTGCTAGGACGTCACTTTAAGATGTATACAGATCCTTCGCACTAAAGTACCTAGTCAATAAGCCTGTATTGGGGATTGACAACGCAGTGCAGACTGTAGGCAGTTGTTCAAGTAGTCATTCGAGGTCCTAACCACCCTGCAGGAGGACCCGAATGTAGAGTGCCAAGAGATAGAGGCACGCGAGCTACAACATAAGTATAACGAAGTAAAAGGGACCACGCAAACGGTTGTCCTTACACAGAGCTTGCAAGGGTGCAGCAGGCAAAGGCGCTCAAGGAATAGGTGGATGCCACTCGGCATAAGGAAGCAGTCTTAAAAGCGCGCCTACAGCCATGGATCGACAAGGCTTATACCATTACATCCTCCATTGAAGCAAAGCTCGCGTAACTGCAAGCAACTCAACAGAGGATTCAGGGCAGCAGTTCAGCAACAGCAATCATCGAACAGCGCCTGGAGGAAGTCCAGCAGGCAACCGCTCAGTGCGTTGCCGAAGTTGCAGCAATACAAACAGAGTTGGGAGGTCTTCGCGCTAAGATCTCCGCGCCTGCAGAGTGACTCGAGGGTGAGTCACGATGTTTTTGTTGGGGGCCTGTTGGGCACAGGATCCCCCAAGGGCAGTTTTGGGGCTTACAGCCCAGATTTTGGTCCAATTTTGTAATTCCAATGTAAAGACTCCACAAGTTGTGGGCGCAGAGCGCGTAGTTGTTAAAGAATCATATGGATGTCCACCCTTATTTTGATAATGCAATGTCAATTGTAGAAGATCTACCCATGGTCCACAGACCATGGGATTGTATAAATAGAGCTAAGCTCTAAGTAGTTTGAAAGAATAATCAACAATGTCTAAGCAATGAAGACGTAGGCGAGAGAGCTCTAAAGTGTAAATCTAGTTTTGGGTCGTAGCGTAGGTAGAGGCTCTGCAGTTGAGTGTGCAGAGGCCTAGTAGTCCGCAGCTGAGTGCACATACCCCTGCAGCTGAGTGCGCGGGGCAAGTCGAGTCTACAACCCTTGGGAATCATTAATAAAGAGAAGTTTTCTATCATTCTGCGTATTTATTTTTTGTTTATGCATCTGTTATATTGGGTATGAATTTCACTTCTAATACTTATATGATGTGCAGATGTGTATAAATATATTGGTTAAGTGAACGCAAGTAAGAACATCTGTTTACGCAAAGCTGACTAAGATCTGCTAATAAGATAAGTAAGATACTTAACCTAGGTTGGGAAATAACGTAGTTTGCTACCCTAGCGACGCAAAAGGACTTCAGCCCCTAGGTAGGGCTGCGAGGAAACCGTGTAACATTTCACAAAGGTATTGAAGGGTAGAACACAGCGTGAAGCAACCTGGACGAAGGCAGGTATAGTTGGAATAAACTGACATCACAACCATCTCAAGGGTGCGGAAATTTGGTTCCAGCATCCGCCCATACTGCTTCAGGTGAGACTTTAGTCTACGGGCTGATGCCGAAAGGGCCAGTAGTGTAGGGATTTGTTTGGCTAACTAACATTGAACCTGAGTCAGGCCCCCTCAAGCCAACGCTTAGCACAGGGCGCTTTGATATGCATGGCTTTCTTTATTTCTTTGCGATCCGCCTGATCTCAAACTCAATCTAGCATAGGATTAGTGGCGACATAATAATTGAACAAATTATCTAGATTCTGGAAATAAAACTTCGTTGCTCTTCAAATGAACCGAATCCTTGGACCTAGGACAAGATGATCAAACTTTAACAAAGACAACAGTTGCCTCCTTGAAAGTCGACCTGTACCAAAACCTGAAATCAAAAGATTCACTGCCTAGATTATGCATGTGTGCCAGAACAAGAACTCGTTGTCTAATTAATATGTCCTCCAAGTGGTTATTACGGTGCCCAACACAAGAATCAACACCACAGAAAATTCATTACCTCCAAACAATATCCCTGTATCATAACCAAGACCAATACTAACAGTATTCGCTGTCCAAATAGAAATCTTGTGCCAAACACACAGAAAAGAAAGAGAAAGGATGTCAACCAGGGTGGAATTTTTCACCACTGAAATTGACAAGGGTAAAGGGGTCTTAAAACCCTTAGAGCCTTAGGCTCAAGAAAAAAACAAAGATAAATTCATCCACAATGATGATCTAAATGAACTCAACCCTCTTGTAGTTATAGATTTCCTTGAGGGGATTCTCTTCCTTAATTAATTGAGTAAAATTCACTCCAACCCCAAACTTTGGGTTCTTTTGCCCAACTGCCCCAAAAACTTGCCCACACATTAGGTATTTTGAGGTTTTCATCTTTTCCCCTTTATCAAGGACCATAGCCTACGGGGATCAATAGGCTACTTTGTCTTTGTCTCTTGAGCAATTAATTTCTCAGGAACATTACAAAGGTTGATTTAGTGTGTGCATCCGTTGTTGCTACCAGTGATCTTCATGCTACAGCGTGTTCAAATTTGGGTGCACTTACTCAGTCTCTTGATCTCTCATTGTACCATGTATCTCTACTAAACAATTGATTTATAATAGAAGAAGGATCTAGTTAGGTTTTCTCCTTGTGGGTTTTGCCCTGGCCATTGGACCTAAATTCATTGTGTCTTATTTTGTTCTTGGTTGTCTACTAGTATGCATTTGATTTATGTTTTATTTACAATTGCTTATCTAATATTACAGCATAAAGAAGTTTTGTAATAAGTGATTGTTACCACATAGAACATCAGAATTTCAACAAGAGGAACAAAACCCATGTCTCAGAAAAATTCTATCCTTGAGGACATACTTGGGTGTGAGAATGTGGCAAGGTAATTTTTCCATGTGGCATAACAGGGGCTGATTTTGTCAAAATCAGCTATATAATATGTCAAAATTGATCAATATAACGAGAGGAACAAAACCCATGTCTCGGTTTTTCCAAATTCACAAGGACGTTAGAGATCTTGAGGTGGTCAAAAATGCACTCATTAATGCATATAAAAGTCAAGTCAATTAAAATATAGTCATTGGAAAGGTCAATATAGCTGTTGGAGGTTACTATCTCCAAAGAAATTAAGATAAAGATAAGAAAAGTAGGCATTAAAAGTCAAGTAATTTTTCTTCAACTAATGGAGAGAATTTCCAAGGATGATCACTCTCTTTCTTGGATATCTTCATGGTTTTGGCTTCCGAACATTTTTCTTGTGGAAGGTGGAAGGTGGTGACCAGGCAATTTGACCCATTATGTGGGCAAACTCGATGTAATTAAATATTGTTTTTCTCTTGAATACATTCAGTCTCTAAATTAATTGTGGATGACAAGTCAAATATTATTATTTTAATAGAGAAAAACTAGTCATTAATAATTATCAATGAAACTTATAAATTGCTAGCTCCTCCCCCCATAGTTGTTTTTTTACTATAAGATCATTTATGCTATGCAATAAAGAAACCAATTGGAGAAATACTCCCTTATGTGTATTGAAATGATTTTTCTATGATCTATTTTCTTTGTTTTAGCCTTTAATTTGTGTTTAATAGACTAACTTGCAGGTACAAGCTTAATCAACACAAAATTGTTGCAGGGATCCATTGACTAACACTCTGACATGGAAGCAGGGCTTGTCTCACTCTTAGCTCTCACCAAGAAGACACATTTTCAAGTGTTGGGCAATCCCCTTTAAGGGGAATCTTCAAACGAATTTGTGGGATATTGGTGACAATTGTTTTTGTAGCAATTGGGGCTTCTTGAAGAAGTAAATCCTCCAAGTGGAATTAAATTTTTTTGCAGGTTATTCTATACTAGTGTGAGTGGGATAGTTTCACCTCCAACTCCTCACTCATTCCTAGTTCTCAAGCTGGAGCTGACTTAAGGAGGGTTGTGATCACAAACCATCAGATTAGTAAGCTTTAGAGCAAAGGTAAAGTCTCATATCTCAACCATTTTATAGATAAAATTAGTTTTACTTTACTAAATTGTAATAATTTCCATATCTTTTAGCTAGTAAACCCTTGGAGAAAAAGTGCATAAATTTAGTTTTTGACCAAGGGATACATATATTTGGTTTCCTTGAGTTATTTTGCATATTCTAAACCGGTATGTCTAGTCTTACTACATGGGTACATCTGTATGTACAAGTTGTTCCAAATTTCTAGATTACAGATTTCACCCAAAGAGGCACTCTAGAAGGCTCAATACACCATGAAAGTCTTTATTTGTGTCTTGTTAAATTAGCTCAGATTACTCTACATTGTTTATTTCTTGGATCCGAAGCTAAATTTCAAGTTATTTCAGTCTTAAAATTTATTTTTAATAGCTGAAATAATTTTTTGGGTTATTTACCCAAGGGGTTTTGACCCCATGACCTCCAAAAGAGAATTTCCAGCTAGCTAAAAATTTAATCTTAGTGTTGGTCCAAGGCTTAAAGTTGGTCTTAACCGGCCAAACTTTAGTCTTTCAACTTTCCCGCCCTTAGATCTGACATTCGAGAGTGTTCTGACACTGTTGGCAACTTTTCAAGGGTCTTGTTTTTCCGATTTCTGCATTTTTTGCAGCAATTACAGGCCTATCAATACAGGTAATTAGCAATTTTACATATAAACCCTCCTAAGCAACCATTAAAACTCAGAAATTTTTACATTTTGGGTTAGGATATTGTGAATGGACCAAAATCCATTACTCATATGCTATATATAACAAATGTTTTGAGTCTTAGCTTGTTGTTAGAAATTTTATTTGCAAATTTACAGACCTGTTAAAATAGGACAGCAAGCATTTTTGTTCAAGAACTTGTCTAACCGAGCATCCATTTATAGAATAGACACCTTTTCTGGTTAGCATATTTTTCGTACATAAATTTCTATTATTTACTTGCTAAATTCTGTTGAGTTTTTGTGTACTTGACTGTTGGTTTAGCTAATCATGGGTCACAGATTTATATATTAAGCTAGCTGGACAACAAATACAAAATGCCTTGCTTCAGCCATCAGACCCAGAAAGTGTTTTGAGAAATTCCACCAAAAGACTATTTTATTAAAATAATTAATATTTTCAATGGGACCCTAAGTCTAAACTTGGGAAAATTAAAATATTAATGGGTATTAATCTAATTGTGGGTGTAACCAGGCCCCAAGGGTTAACTCAACTGGTCGAATCCCTGTTGTTAAGTACCTCGGCAATCGGGAGGTCACAGGGTCAATTCTCCTCGACGCCCTTGGGGTTAGGCCCTGCTAGTCTAGCCGACGCACTTTAAAAGATTCCCTTCGGATTGATCTACCCAGATTTTCCGTGGATGTAGCGGTCACCCCGTGAACCACCCGTAAAAAAAATTGTGGGCGTAACTTCTAGAAAAAGACGGAGATCAAGTCAAAACAATCTGAGCTTTTGATTAGGAGTTAATCTAGGACGTTGGTTGTCCAACACAAAGATATAAGAAGGGGCTTGAGGGTAACTTGGAAAACACACCAAGAGATCAAGAGATTGAATTTCTAAAGTGAGAAGTTCTTAGGAGGAAGTTCTGAT
The DNA here is from genome assembly GCA_000404065.3 of Pinus taeda. Taxonomy (NCBI): domain Eukaryota; kingdom Viridiplantae; phylum Streptophyta; class Pinopsida; order Pinales; family Pinaceae; genus Pinus; species Pinus taeda. Next base: position 14,711 of record APFE031685012.1, on the reverse strand, counting down.
CGAGGAGATTTCTTGCAGTTGAGGGGCAGGGATAGCATCCAGAGAGAGATTTTCTCATCCTGAGAATCATCAGCAAAGAGAGGCAGAGAGTGATCCAGTAGCCCAGACGCAGGGCCACACAGAGGCAGCGTAGAGGGTGAGAGAGAGTTTGAAATTTCGTTGGGCAGAGTCAGTTTCAGAAGCCGGGAGCCAAGGTGTGAGACCAGGAGGCTAAGAGCAGTGACTCCGAGCAGCAAATCAATCAACTGGCTGGGTGACAAAGTGCCTAGACGAGTTGCTGCGGGGACTGCGTGAAGACTGCATAGAGACAGCGCAAGGCCTACCAGCGGCACTTCATCTAGTGTCCAGATCAATCAGGATTTTTCTTAGTGATTGTGTGAGGTAATCTCACAAATCTTTCTGCCAGTATTTCTCTCTATAACTAAATAACCCGAGAGGCATTCAAAGATGTATTTATAATTTGCTACTGCTTAATAATAATAAACCCTTAAAACTGTTGCACTAGTTTTCCCGCATTGGGTTTTTCCAGAGACATTTGTCCAAAAATAATAGTGTCAATTGTGTTGTATTTTCTTTCTTGCTCAGTGTCTTGTTTCCGCTTATAATTTAAATAAGTGAAGGCTACAGTGAATGTATTACGATATTTCTCGATAGGAGACAACAAGTAATTTGTTTAAAGGAAATTAACAAATAGCTATAATATCATCAATCGCTGCAATAGGGGTTCCTGTTGAGGAATTTTCACATCTCAAATCCATTGTCCAATGAACTGAGAGTAGGAAGTAAGGTATAAGGTTGAAATGAGACTAGCCTCAGCGAACCAATCCTAAAAGACTAAGATGTTGATATCATATAGTGAGTTGACCTCTACCTAAAAGTTATGAAGATCTTGGGTTTTCCTTTAGAGAACTTGCCACATTTGAGGGTTATTGGAGGTTGGAGGTGAATGTTGCCGCAATTTTGGCATTCGTAAGGCCACGTTGAAACCCTCGAGTTCACCTTCAAGAAGGGAATAGTTGACACGCTTAAAGGAAGTCTCACCTTTTGGAAGACACTAAGTGGCTACATTGTAGACTTTTAGAATTGAGTTTTGAGACTTAAGATGTTGCTTGTATTGATAGAAGAGGGTTACATTAAGGGGATTTTGGAGCTAAGTTATCCTTTTAAAGCCCAGTTTCATATGCTAGAAAGTTACTTGTGAAAGGTCATTATGCGGAAGGGCCCTTGGAGGCCAACTGGGTACTTTACAATCATCCTCGAAGAAAAGGTCACACCTTTAGGGGCTTGTACACCACTTTTGAGGGTTTTTTAACAAATAAAGGATTGATTGAGGAATTTTGAAGCTAAAGTATGAATTGGGAGGCCTTTGTACCCACCTTGGAGGCTAACTGGAGCCTTTGCACCCACCTTGGAAGAGAGTTTGTGGGTTGTATGCCAACGCTAGAAGTTATTCATGGTGACACTGGAAGACTTCTTATACAAGCTATGTTATTGAAGGGCCATTGGAGGTCGGATGTTACACCAGCCCCCTTTCTTGCCCTTCGTTTAGGAAAAAGGGTCATCTTTTGGGGGTTTATGCCCATAGATTTTGTACATGTGGCTTTACAAGCCACAATTGGTAATATTTTAGCTTAATTAATTTGTAGAGAGAGCTTTTGGCCCCTCCTTAGACTAAATTAGGGGATTTTAGCTAAGGAAACTATTATTTTAATATGAGGGAAGTTGAGCACCTCCTATATGAATAGAGGTGCATTTCCTCGTCTTCTCATCGAGTTTTGGGGCAATCTGAAATTTATGTGATATCTACTTATTAATTTTGGCCTTGGATATTTCAAGTGAGGCAAATTGTTTTGGGGAAGATATGTTTTGAATGGAGGAATTTTTGTAGATTGATGAAGTGATGCTTGGATGAATAGTGTTGTTTTATTGTGAATTGTCTTCCATTTTGCTACAATTGTTGAATTGGGGTTTGTCATGTGCCATATTAAAAATTGCAACATTTCTTATGAACTCTATTTCTTCATATGCAAAATTTGTCATCAAGCATCTATCAAGAAAACTAGATTTTCCTTGACCTTATATCGAGAAGTTATCCTTCTCTCTTTTCCCTCTCCATCCAAGGTCTTTAGCTATTGACCTGCTCTTTGTTTAAACTCTATATGCCTAGAATTTCATTGATTAGTCAAGGCATTGATCCCTCATGCTCCATCACTTTATAGTATATACCTTTGTAAAATTCATAAATTCAAAGTAGTGTGTCTGGGAATCTCTTTGGGAATTCTTCAAAGCCTATCTAGAACCATCAATTCGTTGATCCCACTACTTCATTCCACCCAAAGCCACACTTTATTGAAGATTGTTCTGGGCTGTTTATATAGCATGGTCCTTATAGGGTATTTATCCTAAGGAATTCTTGTGGTACATAAGCTCAAGAACCTGTCAAGGAAGCCTCCCTTATAGGGGATAACATTTGCCCACAAAACAACAATGAAATTTGCTTTTAAGGTGGCAGTGGTGGTGGATCCCATTTTTGTAACGGACCTAGTGTGGCCTAGCACTAGGGTCCTAGATTTTGCAGTAACAGGGCCCTTAACCTTTGCCCTTATTTGTATGACCAAATATGGCTAGGTTCTCATTACCATCCTTCTTGCTAGCCTCTGACTCCATCCAAGTTTCCTCTTGGATACAATCATCCCACTATTTCCCATAACCTTTCAAAGTCCCTCTTTCTTAACTATGAAGCTAACTCCTCACTCTCTCCCTTACCTTTACCTTTGCCCTCATTTGTATGACAAAATAGAGCTAGGTTCTTGTCACCACCTTCTTGTTGGCTTTTAACTCTATTCGAGTCTTCTCCTAGATATAATCATTACACAATCAATCTATTTTCAAGAGCACAAATACTTTTGACAAATGGTTCCCATGAAGTTGGGAATCCATTTAGTGCCATGTTCGATAACTTTGAATCTACAATCTTCTCCCATTGTTACAAGTTGATCACTAATTTGTGTGACCTTCATAAGATAATTGGTAACTAAATCTAATCTAATCATCTCTACGGATTTGAGTTTGTTCTGCAATATCATCATTCTATTTATGTTCTCACTCTAGTAAAGGCTAACCAAGGCATGAAACATTTCCTTTGTTGTTTTCTTCTCAGATATATGAGGGAGCAAATGATCCTTTATGACATCCATAATCATTCATTAGTACCTTACTTCTTGTGAGTTGCCAACTATTGTGAATCTAAAGGTGAAGTCACAACATCCTTGATAAAACCCCAAAGATCATTCTCTCCTAATAGAAGTGTAACCCTCACTTTATGTGACAAGAAATTTTAAGTGTCATCCAATCTATCCTATAAGGCCACATATAAGATCTAATGCACAAACTCCATATCTGAAAATCAGTCCTTAAAAAATATATTTAAACCCTCTACCTGCTTGTCCTTCTTTCCAATAGTTGATTTATGATTGTAAACCCTTGTGAATCTCAATCAAAGAAATAGCTATAATACCATGTAGATTTTTCAAGCCTAGGTGATTGTTGTCCTAATGTTCTCCTATTCTAAAAACAGAATTTATATAACAGCGAAAAATTAAAATTTTGATTGCATCCATCACATGGTAGCTGAAAAATGAAAGGTGGAAGAAATAAAACACGTACACAAGGATTTATCTTTCTAATCAGATTTCCATTCCTTTGATCAAACTTTATAAAGTGACCTCTACAACCTGCATTAACGAGTTTCTGTATGGTCAATAAAATCACCTCAAACAGCAGTGTATGACTTGTGTAAGAGATGGTACAACTACAGCAGTACAACCTGCTCTGTTTCTGCCCTTCTTAGGCAGAGCAAAATGTTTTTTCTCTCCTTTCAACAATGAAGTGCACTACAAAAGACAATGGATAGCCAGATTTGAAGGTGTACGGCCAGATCTTAGAGTGCATAACCAAATTTGAGCTGTATGGCCTATGCATAAAGAAAAAAGTGGCTACAGTAGTGGTACAGCCTGTACAGCCTATTGGTATCTCACTGGTCACTTTATTAATCTGTGGTTCTTCTCCTTGAATGTGCTCTTCTTACCTCAAGCTCTCTTGTTCTCTTCTCATGTGAGATTTACTTCTCCTATCTTTTCCTCTTTATGCTTTGAGAGAGAACTAATCTCCTCAATCCTAGCTACCACCTATCTCAATCATGAGACGATAGCTAAGATTAAATCATAATTTAAGTCACCAAAATTCCTAAACTAATTGACTTCAAAACATAAGACTTCCAATTTTTCTTTTTTTTTCAAGTGAAATCACAAGATGGAATTATTTCCCACTTTTCCTAAGTGGTCACTAAAGAAATTTCTCAGACCTTTTCCTGTGAATTCATGCTAAAACCTGTGGAAGAAGTTCCTGCCCTAGCTACATTTTCAACACACCAGATAAGCTGAAGCTCTGATTCTGTTTTTCAAAAGCTTCCTACTCCATAACTCCATACCTGTTGAGACCTTACTTTGATGCTTTTTGCTCCAATCAACACTGTTGTTTCAGAATTTGTCTCTCACATCATCTTCTCTATTGGGTTGTGCAGCTTGAATGGTGTGTACACCATCAGATATTACAACAGCTAAGTGCTACATCCAACTAGTAAATCCTTGAATAAAACATTGGACGCTTCTTCCCTTGGGTTGCTTTTCTTCTAGGATTTAGTTGTAACACTTCTCAACATTGACCTCATTGTATGTATCAAAACCACACATCTTTCTTACTCTTCTATCAGTTTTCTAATTTCCCTGATCTAGTTTGGTCTTCTTCTTGGCTCATGTGCTCTTTTTTTGTTGTAATTTTGCAATAGTTGCTAAGTCTTTCGCTCTCATGCTCTTATCTCATGAATTTATTACATTCTTGTCTGACGAGATCTTTAAGATAGATTTCTTTCATCATTGCACTTTTCTTAATGCCTTACAGTCATCTCACTATCTTTTCTCAGGGTTAGAAAATTACTCATAAATGCATCTCTTTTCCCCTTTGTCAAAAACATTATAAAGCTTTTCACATTCCCCTTCAACAAGGCATTATTGATATATGCTCTTATAAAAATCTTCCTAGTGTCTTATCCTTTCATCGTCTCATTTCTTGTTTTGATATTATTTTCCTTTTCAATGTCTAAGCATCTTTGATGCTTATGCTTATGTGGTAATTCCAAGCACCCCCACTAAAATATCCACAATGACCACTCATGACCCTTATATAGGAGCCACTAATTAGCCTTGATTTCCAAAGGTGAGTCATGTTATATCACAATCTGGTCACTCTGGCCTAGCCCTATACTTCTCTACTCATCAATCTCCTCCCATAACTTTATGGGCTTATCTTCCCTATTCTTCTGCCAATGGACCATTCTTTATAGCAACCATCTTCCTGTTAACAATTCACAATCACTATTATTCATGATCATGTCTTAATATTCTTAGCAATAACCAAACAATCTCTTTAGCAACAAACAGAATTTAAGTATTGTGATATGTATCCTTAGTTGCCGTCTACATCTTTTTTATTATATCTTTTATTTCCTCATCGAAGCTCTTTTCATCAACGTATCACTATCAATACCCCTCCATGTGATATACGATGACTCTTTCAAACTATTTGTCTTTGTCTTGCATGATTATTTTCAATTGAGATTCCCTCCTTTGGACCATACTAAGCATCCTCCAAACCAAAATCCAGTGTATCCTTCCATGTTAATTCCATATAATGTCCTTGGAGCTTGCAGGATCATTTTTTTGGGTCAACTCTCCCTTCCATTGGCATATCACTCGTACCATCATTGAGCCAAGAGGCTCATTCTACAGCAAGAATGAGGGGATGTGTAAGTTTGTATGTGTCCCTTTAAAATAAAAATTATGTTCTAAATAGAAAAATAATGTCGTCTATAATTAAAAAAAATGAATATGCTGTGAAGTAATTAGAAGCAAAAGAATATGTGTGAATCAGATGTTTAAATCTTATACTTTTCAAAAATATTTTAACAAGAGATTTAAATAAACTATTTAAAAACCTATGTTAACTAATTTATGTCTATATCAACTTCATATATATCTATATACAGATAAAAGATTAAGTTTTTATGGTTAAAATTTTATTTGGTCCTATACATACTCTATTTAGCATTCAAAAATACAATTTAAACAATGAAAAATAACACATTGTATTTTGCATTCTAAAAAAGAGTTTGCATGTGAAGAAATTTGATCCCTCTCGGCTCATGTTAGATCTGTACTTAAAATGGACCTATGCCAGTTCAGCCCAATATCCAGTAACTCTTCCAAGCTAGCTCCTAATGACAACCTCAATGTTTCCTGATCAGTGACTACCAGGAAGGCACCTTCCACCAAGTATTTCCTTAGTCCTTTTCCTCTGATGGCTTCATTGGGACTATTTACTATCGGGGGTTTTTTATTGGAGGTAGAACCATGATTAGAATCCCTCAACCAACACTGAATGAACTACAACAGTAGCTGATATGACACAAATTCTACCCACACAAACAAAAAATTCCATGCTTTTAACTCATCTAAAACATAATTTCTATTGCTAATACTTGCTGCATATCATACCGATATTTACTTATTTTCCCTATCTAATAAGTGCACCATCCTATCCTTTATATAAGATGAGGAAGAGGAGATTACAAAATGAGGTAAAATAGCCTCAGGATTAGTGCATTTCACATCTTCATGCATGTAGTGTAACTACCAAAATAACAAAACCTTGCATGCAAGAAACCGTCCCAGAATCCCCATGCACAAGCGAATCTCTCACAAAAATAGTGCACCGTGCATACCTCTCAGAATAGTGTGCCATGCATGCAAGAAGGAATCCCTTCCAGAAAAGTGTGCCATGCATGCAAGAGGGAATCTCTCCCAGAATAGTGTGCCATGCTGCATGCAAGAGGGAATCTCTCCCAGAATAGTGTGCCATGCATGCAAGAGGGAATCTCTCCCAGAATAGTGTACCATGCATGCCTTCCAAAATAGTGCACCATGCATGCAAGCTTCTCCAAGAATAATTGCACCTTGCATGCAGGAACCTCTCCCAAATAGAATAGAACATGCACGTGTTAATGCATGCACCTAACTCCCATGGTAATGCACCCTCTCCTCCATCATGTCTTCATAAGCAGATCACCATGTTGTATGAAAAGCTCCCCTCGCACGAGTGTGCCCTTCCTCTAACAGAAGCAAAACAAGCAGTAGCCCGAAAACTTGAAGGTGAAAGGAAATGGAGAATACAGTGGGAGCAACCAAGTAAACTAATAATGCCCAGTCAAGAGTGACTAGCAATATGTATGCTTTGTTATAATTCAATATCCAAAGTGCAATCTCTATGTCCTCGTTGAAAGCTCAAAAAGCATTGAATGATTTGGATCAAAAGTTTTGGGCTAGTAATCCTTTATTCCTTTTGCAAGTAATAGTTTTAGTTATGCTCATTCAGTAAGGCATTGGATATGCTCCAAGCCTTGGAAATCTAGAAGCAAGCTTTAGATGGAAGTCTCCATGTCCATGTGTATACCAAACATGGCTTGGCAACTCTGCACGACAATACGTAATATGAATTATTTTTCCACTGTTACACATTACGTGTCATGGTGTAGGTAAGGGGGGTTAAAATCCCAATTTTGCGTGTAATGTGGATTACATTTTAGGTTTTTCGTCGTTGTACTTTATCTTGTCATGGTGACAACGGGGATTATAAAATCCCACTGTAGTATGTTCCTTTATGAATGCCGATAAATTATACTACGACATTAAAACACTCAACAAATCAGCAAACGTAGGTGTCATTTGCTTGCAGAGCTAATAAATGAACATAATCCATCTTTCCTTCTTTGATGAATACCCAAGGAAATCCTGGATGTTGGCTGTTTCCAAGAATGACAAACGAACATAATCTCTATCCCCTTATTGGATGAATACCAGTTCAAATGAAAATACATAAACATATTAACTAATAAGAGGGACACGAATACTAGTAGAACTATGATGCCTTAAATAATTTTGATGAAAACACTCCTTCTAACATTTAAAATAGATAATCCTCCAATTCAATAAAAATTGCAAAGAGGCTGGAATATTTTCATTCAACTGGAACATATCCCCTAAAGGTAAAAAGCTTTCTATCAAGGGGGATAGGCATCATGGTAGAATAAACTTAGATTTGAAGCATGAATAATCACAAAGGTGAAGGCAACATCTCTATCAATCAGCATAAATCATATGGATGATGGTATGGGAAACTTACATCTTAGGTGTGAGGAGAAGAATGCTACCACCTGAACCACCTCCACCTCTAAGTCCTCCATTTCCTCCTTCTGCAAGGATAGTTCCATTCACATGCAAAATATTTCCTGTGATGATCTTTATACGTCCCCCTCCGCCACCTCCGAGATCTTCTTGGCTGCTTCTTGTTCCGCCTTTGCTGCCATAACTCCAAGGCTCTGACAGATTAGACCAAGTATATACATCACCACCCCATGTATCTTCTTGGTCCTTGTCATCACCTTTAACGCAGGAAGCTCCCCTGCCCCCATGTCCTCCACCTGCCCCATCAGTCCCAAGTGGTGTTCCACTCGTCTGTGAAGGCGGTTTTCCACCCAGTCCAGTGGTATTTAAAGAGGAGCCTTCTTCTAAACTCGCATTTCTAGCATCCACAATCAGTGTTCCTGCTCTAAAAGATGCAAATTGCCCTATCTTTAAATCCCCAGAAATATTAATAGATATTAAGCACCCCGGAATGGGGCAGCTAACAGAAACATAGGGTAAGACTTCCAAATTGCCTCCCCCTGTGATGAGTGTGTCATTTGCCAAAATCAGAGTGGTATTGAGCTGGCAATTGGTATCCAAGGAACCAGTTCCTTTCAGTTCCTCTTCACAAGAGACTGCTTGGATTTCTGAATAGCTATCATTAGTGTCACTCTGTGCATCCGTGCTGTGCAGCATTTCTGAGAAACCATCCTGGTTCAAACCGGGCACCGATATCACCTCACCCAGGTTAAAAGCTTTAACAACGGGGTTTCTTGACTCTAATGTGAAATTAACACCAAGCATGTAAATGAAGAGAATCCTCCGAAGCAAATCAAACCGGTAAATTGCCATAGTGTCAATGCGGGGGCTTCAGAAACCATGGGAGCAGGGGAAGCTAGATACAGTAGAGGTTGCCGAATAAATTGATGGACTCATATATTTGATGAAAATGCCTGATGATCACATAAAAAATTCGCTTATAAACTTACCGTCTGCGCCATCTCTTCAAATAGAAATGCTCACATATTCGATGAAAATGCCTGCTAATCATATACAAACTTCGCTCGAAAAAAATAGACTGCAAAATTCTTCAAAGATTAATAATATTTGCCAACAATTTGGAAGTTTAACACGGAATTTAGGAATTACCCGTATCGGAAACTTGGCTCCTCCCTCTAAGAAACCAATGGAAACACGCTAATTGTATATCTGCGCCTGTTGCATATTTCTGCACTACACCTCCAAGTAGAGTTACAGACGAAAGAATCCGTTTGTTTCCAGCTAGTTAAATGAAACAATCCATTTTAATGATAGGATATAATTAAAGTAAAAGATTATCACTACAGGCCGACATCTGTCAAATAACAATGTTAATTCGACGAATAGTCATAGCAGGTTTCGCACAAATGGCAAGATAAACGGCGGAGAACTGCAATGCAAGGCTGGGACTGGGGTTCACACGAAACGACTCGAAAACTGAACACCCGGTGATCTAATTAATCCCTATGAATACCTAAATACTCTGGCCGTTATGTGAATATCCTCGCCAGATATCCTTCGCCACGTCACTGACGAAGCGCCACGCCACTGCTCTACCCGAGATCATAAAACCTGTACAAACCGACCCAAACAAGAAAACGCGCTGAAAAAGAATTCCGCCATGTACGCGAATTCAGAAGATCATCATGTGCCAACACGCAGTGACCTGTCCCTAAGCAAATATACACTTCTGGCAATGCCTGAGATGCCAGCACCGCATGCCGTTGAATGCCATCCTTACACACAGCCACGCCGAGGAGGCGGAGGTCATTAAATTGATCAAGATTTTACTGAAATTTTCTTGGGAAAATTCAGCTAATCAATTGGCCCTACGAAGTACACGATCGAACACCAGACGGGACAGACGTAGAGCACTGTAAATACTGTAATTTGCTGTGAGACTAATTTTCCTCGTCAATTTCAAAATTCTGCGCTTTTGAAAATCCGTCAAATCTCGGTATCTCTGTACACAGAATGAAGATGAATAAAGAAAACGAAGCAGACAATCATCAACACCAAACACAAGTTTTGGCGACGTATCAAGAAGATTAAACCCCTGGAATTCAAAACTCGGAACCAATGACTTCAATCCCGAACTCCGGAGGGCGGGCAACATCGACTAAATCAGCGGGCAGAAATCGATCTCGGGTCTCTTTCCAAGGTCGGTTATCTAACAACCACGTTTAACGCTGGAGGGGATCTTACGCTTAACCATTATGGAATTCAACTCAACACCCAATTCCAAACCGCGGTTAGTTTGCACACGTGTGCATGTCAGTCATGGGTTCTAATTTCTGGTCATCTTTAGCTGGCTTGCTTCGATCAAATTGCCTCTGAAGAAATCAGGGAATCCTGCCACGTGTCGAAGCACAAAGCGTCGTTGAGGAATATGGTTTGCTAAAGCTGTCCAATCAGATGGGCATCGCGTACCACTGTGGCTTCCCTTTACAAAGAATGAGTGTAGTTATATTAGTTAACAGGTGGGATGGTGAAAAAAAAGGAATTTTACCTCTTTTCATTACAAGGAAATGGTAGGGTCAGGCCTAGGAACAAACCAGCTCCTTTGTGTGAATTATTTGTCGTGTCGTAAGATTCCATTGATCCCTCACCTTTTATCTCAACCGTCTGCCCCCTCCCCAACAAACCGACTAAAGATAACCTACTCTGTCGGTACATTGGGTGAACATGTACTTTGCTAATGTGAGAGACAGTCCTCGGCCAACTTTGTTTTAGGATCTCAAGGACGTTTTTATGAAAGAATGGGAGAGATGTTCCATTTCACCTATGTGATTCCCATTTTTTCCATATTTGTTGAAATTAGATAAATAATTAGTTGAATTGTCCACTAGAATTAGCGTTGAAGTAGAATAAGTTTTAGAATAGTCCATGCATTCAATTATTGGTATTAGTATGTTAGTCTTTTCCTTTAGCCATATGAATAGTTGTTATGATGTGAACTTTTTTATTTATATTTATATTGAGATTTTGTAGAGTTTTTGTAGTATTGTGATGGTGTTATTACTAGTTCATAATCTTTATGGTAATTTGAGTAAATAATATGGGTCAAAGACTCTTAACAATAATAATTTCAACCATACTAAAGGGAATCATAATCCACGTGATGGTGGATCCTACTTAATGCTAAGGTGTGCTTGATCCATGCAAGGAAGGGACCCATCTAGCTAATTGTTCCTATATAATCACCTGCATTGTATGTGTATCTTATTGTTCCTTACCTAATCTAAATTCATTCCTATGTAGCGATCGACTTAAACACCCATGCCCCTAACACAATTTATTGTGCCTTTGTATTTCAATATGCGACCTTGACAACAATTACTTTGTTGGCATTGAAGACTTAATTATAGCATTGTCCTTCCACCATATTGGACATATATGTATGTGATTTAAGTGTAGAATCAAAAAGTGCATTAGAATGATGCCTAGACTTAGAATCAAAATTAGGTCAACACTAGAATTGGCTATAAAATGAGCTTTGTCCAATGGGTGAAAGCAAGGTGTTGTTATTGTCCCCACTAGAGTTCAAGTCTCCCTTATAACATGTTCCCTTAGTGGGCATATTTATGCACATGATTGTGGTCAGGCCTAGGTATTAGTCTAGGCGATTTTGGCATAATATTTAGCCCCCCACTCATGGCTTCTTAGTTGAGAGAATATGATTTCAATGCCATAAGTCAACCCCACCCATGGCTTCTTAGTTGAGAGAATATGATTTCAATGCCATAAGTCAACCCCACTCATTATAAATACTCCCTAATCAAGGAAATTGTTGAAACATGGAATAAAGATCTAGAAGTGGAATACATAGGTAATACACAAACAAGCAAAAATTAGTCAACATAAGGAAACATGTATTCGAATAAGAACACAAACATGATAATAATGTAGGAATTTACAGGGTAAGTTCCTCAGAAAGAACACCAAAAGGACACTGCTCACAACCAGATCTCAAATCAATACACCAATATTTTTGATGTGGTTAAAACCCTCAAAGAGGGAAACAGTCCACGGCCTGAGCCAACGTGGCCACTTCAGGCAATTT
>APFE031685011.1:39775-73927 GCA_000404065.3 Pinus taeda | reverse complement strand
TGAACAACCTCTTATGAACCTTGAAACAGAATCTACCATGCGAGGCCAATAGCAATACCTCTGTAGATGTGCAACTATTTTGCTTACACCAAAATGGCCAGAAATAAGAGAAGAATGAGCTTCTCTTATGACATTTATTCTCTCCCCCAGTGGTATACACAACTTTCCCAAATGAAACAACAAATTGTTATGCATGTGATAGTCATTTTCCTCTACATGATTCCCTTTACTCAAGCTAGCATACACATCTTTAAATTCATCATCAGATGCATATTGTTCTATGTAACTATCATGTACAATGGAATCATTCTTAAGTAAAGTAACAACACCAATAATAGGCCTTGAAAGCATATCAACAACTTTATTCAAAGTACCTTTCTTGTAACTTATTACCAAATGGAACTATTGCAAGAAGCCCATCCATTTGAAGTGTCGTGACTGTTGTAACTTGCTTTGTGATTGCAAGTACTGTAAGGGCTGATGGTCGGTATGTATAACAGTTTCTTTGCCCATCAAATAGTGTTTCCACTTTTTGACGCTTTGTACCAATGCATACAACTCCTTATCATAGGTAGGTTAATTTACAACAACACCATTAAAAGTTTCAGAATGAAAAGCAATAGGCTTACCATACTGTAGAAGAACTGCACCCATGGCATAATCACTAGCATCGGTTTGTATCTCAAATGGCTGTCTCAAATCCGGTAATGCAAGGACCGGAGCTGAACTAATCTTTTCTTTCAAAGATTCGAAAGCTTTTTGCTGCTTGCCTCCCCATTGGAAAGCATGCTTCACACTTGCCACTGCATGCATAGGAGCTACTATAGAAGTGAAGTTAGAGATGAACTTCCTCCAATATTGAGCTGCACCCAAAAAACTTCTTACCTTTGTTATGGATTTGGGAGTAGGCCACTTCACAATAGCCTCAATATTAGCAGGATCAATTCTCAAAGCACCTCCTCCTACTATGTGTCCCAAATAAACCAAAGAAGTCTTTCCAAATTCACACTTTGACATTTTAAGAAATAACTGATTCTTTTTCAAAACATCAAGTACTTTTCTAACATGCCATGATCTTCTCTAGACTTTCTGAAAATTAAGATGTCATCTAAGTAGACAATAACGAAATCATCAAGAAAAGGGCGCAAGACATCATCCATTACCCGCATGAAAGTTGCAGGTGCATTGCACAAACCAAACAGCATCACAAGCCATTCAAAGTGTCCTTGTTTGGTTTTAACCGCTGTCTTCCAAATGTCACTTTCTTCAATTCTTACTTGATGATATCCACTGCGCAAGTCTAACTTAGTGAAATATCGAGCATCTTTCAGCTGGTCTAACAAATCATCTATTCTTGGGAGTGGGTAACGATTCTTTACGTTATCTTGTTCAAGGCCCTAAAATCAACACACATACGCCAAGTGCCATCTTTCTTTGGAATTAGTACAATCGGTGACCCACATGGCGAAGTACTTGGCCTTATGAAACCCTTGTCCAACAAGTCCTGGATTTGCTTATTTATTTCAGCATTATCCATAATAGACATGTGGTACATGCCTATGTTTGGAAGAGGACAATCTGGATGCAAATGAATTTCATGCCGAATCTCCCTCTTAGGAGGCAAACCTGTTGGCTCCTGAAATATCTCATGATATACATCAACTACATCATACATATCTGATTTAAGTTTTGGATCACAATTGTCAAATGACTCATGATTCACATCAACCTTGGGCTTAATCATAAGAAGAACAAAATTCTTACTTGAATTGACCAACCTTTTTACTTGTCCTGCATTCACCATCGCTATATTTGTCTTCTTGCGATGAGCTCTAGCAATGAACTCCTTTCCATCTTTGAAAAGATGATATTTGTTTTCATGGAAATGAAAGATAGCTTTCCTGTCAAACAAGTAAGGACTTCCCAAAATAGTTCTTGATATATCAAAAGGTACCACATCAAGTTCAACTGTATCAATAAAATGTGCAGTAATTGCAAAGCGCAATGTGCACTTTCTTGAAACTTGTAAATTTGCATCCTTGCAAATCCATCCAAGTGGATATGGCTTCGGATGTGGAATGGTCTCAAGTTTAAGCTGCTTGACCAAGTCTTTTGATATAAGCTTTGCTTGTGACCCACTATCAAAAAGTGTGTCAATTTTAGTATGTTTTGAAATCACCCTCACATGAAACAGTTCAATTCTTTCTTCCTCATTAGGAGCTTGTACATGACAGTTTGAGGTACTAGTGCTGGCTTGAACTTCCATTTCTTTTCCTTTCAAGTTTTTCAAACCCATGGTTGTAATTTTGGTTTCATCACCTGAATCATCCCCTAAATCTTGTGTCATAGATGTAGTAGCAGCAGTTTTCTGTTTCCCTTTGGATTTGTTAAATTGAGGTCTTTTTTCAGGATGTAATTTCCAACAGTTTTTCTCCTCATGGCCTAGTTTAGAACGATGTTTACAGATCACTTTCTCACTCTCCTGTTTGATAGATGCATTCTTTTTTCCCTTTCCCTTGGAGGTTTTCTCTTTGTTTTTCCCCTTGGCGGGCTTGTTTCTACCTCTTCAAATGGTTTTTTTTCCCCCTGCCTCTAAAATTGGGTAGCTTGGACACAAACCTCGTCAAGCTAGTAGGGTTAAACATCAAAGATGGTGTGTCATAGGTAAACCTAGCAAGCCACCAATATATTTTAGCAAGGTGTCCTGGGTCCGTAAATCTACCCCTAACAAGAGAGCTCTTCTCCTGAATTCTTGGGTGTAGTCTTGGACATTCTGACCCTTAAGTTGTCTGAAATTTTGCCAGTTCATAATGGCTTTCTGCATGTGAGCAAGAGGATAAAATTATTTTTTAATGGCTAACAGAAAGTCAGTCCATGTTAAGGTAACCTTACCAAATTTCTTTATCTCCTCTTTGGTCTTGGCCTCCCACCAGACCAATGCTGCTCCATCCATTCTCAAACAAGCCAACTGAATCTTTGTGGCATCATCATGCATATTCTGGATCCTCAAGTAAACTTCCAACTGCCTAATCCAGTTGTCAAGCTTTTCTGCATTCACTTCACCATTAAACATAGGTAACTCGAATTTTACATCGAGCTTCAAAAAATGACTTTTTCTAGAGGATCTATGTTTATGCACAGAAGAAGAAGACAAGGATGAAGAGGAAGGAGGTGATGATGCGGGTGGTGGATCACCATTACCTCCATGTCCTTTCTTGGAATGATCATCATCCTTCTTACCTCTTGAAGAACCCTCTCCTTCAAGTGGATGTTTGGACCCTTCTCCAGCCAATTTCTCATTTCTTTCTTAGTACAATATCCTCACCATTTCAGTGAGGTCCAAGAAAGCCTTTCTGAAGACTCTTTCTTCTTCTCTTGGATCCGTGTCTTGAGGAATTTCTCCTTCATGTTCAGACATTCTTGAAGCTTCTGCTGAGACTCTTGAGGGTGAAATTGAAGGTGGAGGTGATGGCTCTCTGGCCTTCCTCCTTGACTGAGGATTCTCTCGTTCTCTAGTCAACTGTCCTTCCCCTCTTTTAAGTTTCAACCTGGTAAGAATCAATACTTGCAAGACAGTTAGAAAATCTTTGCACAAAAACAATCAAAAGACAACTACACCAGAGTTTGACTGAAAGAGCATTTATCTACTTTGCAATTGTATAACAAGAGCATTTTGAAGGCTTCCTGGCTTGTTTCAGGCTCTATTTATAGCTTATTTGACTGCTTTTGATACAAAGAAACAACAACATAGCTCTGATACCAACTTGATCTGAATTTGAAACTACTTGAAAAGGGTTTGCAAGGTATTCAATTCAGTAGTAAACATGTTTAAAAGATTCCCATGTCTTGCAGTAAAGAAACAAATGAAATTTTCAGCTATTCATGATCCATCCACGCATAGCAGAATTATTTCATTTTACTATTTAACACATTAAAATGAATTTTTTCTGCAAAATAAATCAACCACAAATGCAAAAGAAGTTGATAAAGCAGTTCACCCCTCCTGGGCTACGTCTGCTGGGTCCAAGGCTCCCAAATGGGCCTGTCCTCGTTTTAATTAAATGCTCAAAATGAATTTACAGCTGAATAGAAGTCTCTATAGGTGAAATATACTGTAAAATCAGATTCAGAACACATGAATCCTTCAGGATTGACTGTTGGTTCACCTCCAATGGATACCTGCAACCTGATACAGTTCTCACAATACTGGGCCCTAGTGGCTCCTAGAACTTTCACGGCTCCAAAACTTGTGAAAATGACCTCTGATAGCTGAAATAATTGTGCCAATGGCTTTAGAATGTCCAAAATACCCAAAATCCAAAAAAAAATTCGTCCAAAACCGCCTTTCCTAGCCAAAGTTATGGCCATTTACTCCCAACTGCCAGTTTCCCCTAAAAAAACTCCCGGTAACTTTAGTTAAGCTCCACCAAATTTGGTGCTCTGCCAAATAATCCGCCAACTCAACCTTAACTACCAGCTAAAAATGCGCATGTGACCGGAAAAAGCTCGGCGGTTTACCTCGGATTGCGTGTTGGTTGTTTGGTTGGGCCCACGGTTCCGGGTGCTTGGACATATGGCATGGGGGTTGGCCCTTAGGGGCTGGCCCCCTTATTTTCCCACCTGCCTAAAATTTAAACTTTTTAAATTCTTTTCAATGTTGTATTAACAACAGTGCCTCCATAGCCCAAAGGTAAGGTAGAGGGCTTGTGGCAGGCAGGTCATGAGTTCGAACCTTGCCAATGCCAACCAAAATTTTATACAACGCACCCATGTCTGATGATGTCATCCTGGGCCATGTGGTGGCCTCCAGGCTTGCCATGTGGCAGCTTTTGATTGGCCCGATCCAAAGGAATATGCCATGGAATATTCCAAGAAATATTCCGTGGAATATTCTTTTTTAATTTTTTTTTGAAAATTCAAAAATTAAGGGTTATTGGGCGATTTTGTTTTTGACGTAAATTTCACATACGACGACTGTTTTTCGAACCGTTTGCAGCGCCGAAATCAGGAGGAAAATCTCTATTTGGTCATTTAGGTTCGAGCCAATTTTGAGCACTTCCAATTTTGAGCATTTTTCGACACTTGGGACATGAGCCCCTGATCACTAATAAAATGGTCAACATTAAGAAACAAGTGGCAGAAAATTCTTCTAAAAAGCCGTACAGACCTTTTAAAAGAAACCTGCCAACTGATTCAAAGCCCCCAAATGCTATTACAAGTGCTGAATCAGAAGAAGAAGAAAGGGAAATAGCTACTGAAGAACATACCGACGAAGAAGAAGTTGTAGAGTTACAAGGTATGTGGGATTTCATCATCCCAGATGAAGAGGATCAAGAGGCATCCCCAGTTAGCACTCGAAGTAGAAATCAACTTGACCCTCCTCAACCTACCCCTAAGCCAAAGAGCACAAGCTCGATGATTAAGGATAAAGTCGAAACCAAGAAAACAACACCTAAAGTGACTCAAACCACCCCAGTCCAAACAGATTCATCAACTCCATCTAAAACACTGATTGTTTCAGATGAAATGGAGTATAATATCATAGAATACATGAAAAAGACTAGAGCCAACATCACTTTTTACGAATTGAGCAAGTTAAAACACCAACAAAAGATACTCTTGAAAGCGTTACATGCTGTACTAGTTGCACCTTTGCCCGCCGCTATAATTTCTCAAGATTCCCATGACATGGGAAGACCTCCAACTAATGTGATCAATAAAGTTGACCCAAATGACATCGCCTTAAGTAGAGGAAGATCGAGATCTCATACTCCCCATTTCTTCTTACCTATGAAATTTTCAATAAAAATTTGCATAATTTCTTAGTAGATTCTAGAGCTTCATCGACTATTTTACCAAATTCAATATGTGCAAAATTGATCGTTCAACCGCAAAAATCTGTTGTGTGCATAGTTCAGCTAGATCGATTGCAAGTCGAAGTGGTTGGTGAATTAAATCAGGTTACCATAAGGCTGTCATCTAACCCAAATGTATGTCAAGTTATCGACATTTTAGTTGCTGATATTCCGGAATTTTATGGCTTAATTCTTAGCAGAGATTGGTCAAAAAAAATTCATGGATACTTTGCAACTGACTATCGCACACGTGGCTCCCTTACAATGGTAAACCAAATCAAATAAACGTTGAGCGAGAAAGACATTAGAAATTCATAGTAACAGAACTAGAAGGAGAGAATGAACAAATAGCATACAACAATAACATCATTGGCAACTACCCAGTAGATTCTTTCCTAGGAAATTTTAATGCCCATACTTCACCTTACTTAGAACATTTTGTTTTATCTCAAGTAGAAAATTTCTCTCAAACAGATAGTCCTAAATGTATTAATTTTATAGATAGTCATGTAAATAAATCTTTATTTTGGAAGTTATTTTTCGACAGTTCTAAATCTAACGAAGAAGCAGGAGAAGGATGTGTGTTAATCAATCTAGAGGGAAATAAAACTATGCTAACTTGTAGACTCGAATTTTATTGCACCAACAATACCGTAGAATACGAGGCTTTAGTCCAAGGGTTATACAAAGCAATCAGATTAGACATCAAATACCTTCAAGTTTTCGGAGATTCTGAAATTGTAATCAGACAGGTAAGTAATACTATACATTGTTTATTAGGTCATTTAAAACATTACCAATCTTTAGTTCAAGATCTGACTGAACACTTTATAGCATTTAATATTTCGTCAATTCCCAGACTCCAGAATGCTAGTGCAGACCTCTTGGCCAACGTAGCTTCCAAGCTCATTCCTTCAGAAGATTTTAGCCCTGATCGATTTTCAATTGAATTAATTTTTAGACCCTCGATTCCTGATAACATTACCAATTGGAGAATTTTCAATGACGATCCTAATATTGTGATTTTCCTCACATCTGAAGGATCCTACACCAATCAAATAATTGGCGAAGACCAACATGACCAACAATTGCAACAAGATAACACTAATAATGCTATACCTAAGTCAGTAGTCAAGTTAGAAGACCTTTATGATTTGAAAGATCGGTTTAAAAGATATACCAATTCAAAACTCCAAAGTTCAACTTTGAACTATAAATTAGTAAATCTAGGAACTGATACCAAACCACAAAATATCAACCTAGGCCTTTGTCTAGCTCCTGAAGAAAAATTAGCATATATTCGTCTCTTGAGACAATACAAAAGTGTCTTTGCTTGGAATTACGATGAACTCAAAACATATGACACCTCCATCATCCAACATACTATTCCAATGATAGATGATGAAAAGCTATCCAACAGAAGTTGAGAAAGATCCATCCCAACCTAGAAAACCAGATCAAATCTAAACTCAATAAGTTATTGAAAGCCAAAATAATTTTTCCCGTTCGACACTCCAAATGGGTTTCCAATATGGTTGCCGTTAGAAAGAATAATGGAGACATCAGAATCTGTATTGACTTTCGAAATATTAATAAAGCCAAAAAGATAATTTTCCTTTGCCTCCCATGGAACAAATACTACAGGCAGCCGCAGGATCAAAATTAATGTCATTCTTGGATGGATTCTCAGGGTACAATCAGGTGTTGGTACATCCTGATGATAAATTGGAAACCACATTCAGAACTAAATGGGGCACATACGCATATCAAAAGATGCCATTTGGTTTGATCAATGCTGGTGCCACAATTCAAAGAGACATGGACATCGCGTTCAAAGGTTTAGTTAACAAATCAGTGGTAATCTATTTGGATGATATAACTCTATATTCCAAGAAACGAAGCAATCATCTTAAAGATTTAAAACTAATCTTCCAACGTTGTCAAAGTTATGGAATTTCACTTAACCCAAAAAAATCTTTTTTCACGTTAAGTGAAGGAAAACTTATCCGATTCATAGTGTCAAAATCTAGAATTAACATTGATCCTGAGAGAATCAAGGAGATTTTTGAAATACCCCTACCTCACAATAAGAAAGCCATGCAATCTTTTCTTGGCCAAATTAACTTTGTAAAGAGATTCGTTCCAGATTTTTCAAGAATCGTGTCTTCTTTACAAGCAATGATTAAAAAGAACTCAAACTTTAAATGGGGCCAAGACAAATATGAGGCATTCAATTTGATCAAACAAGCAATTGTGAACGCTCCATCTTTAGCAACTCCAAATTTTTCCGATTCTTTTATTTTATACACATTTGCCTCTGATAAATCATATGCTGTGATACTTACTCAAGCAAATCAAGAAAGGGCAGAAGCCCCGATTGCTTTTTTCAATTCAAATTTACAGGGGCCTAAGTTAAATTATTCAAATGTGGAGAAACAAGCTTACGCTATTTTCAAAGCAATTAAATATTTCAGACCCTTTCTACTCAAAACCCATACAAAAAGCATAGTACCGTTTCCAGCAGTAATAAATCTTTTAGTACAAAAACATGTGGGTGAGAAAAGAGCGAATTAAGTTACTTCCTTAC
The DNA here is from genome assembly GCA_000404065.3 of Pinus taeda. NCBI lineage: Eukaryota > Viridiplantae > Streptophyta > Pinopsida > Pinales > Pinaceae > Pinus > Pinus taeda. Next base: position 65,485 of record APFE031685011.1, on the reverse strand, counting down.
AAGAATACGATGTAGAAATCAAACCAGCAAGTATTGTAAAAGGTCAAGGCTTTTGCAAAAGGCTGGCCGAAGCATCACTTATGTCCGAAAATACATCTGCAGAGATACAAATGTATGAGGTAAGCCTAAATGATGTTGAGTCATTATACGTTGATATCATTTATTATTTAAAGAATGGATATGCTCATTCTAACCTTGATCATACCAAGAAAAGAGATCTAAGGCTGAAACCCAAACAATATCAACTCGTAAATGATGTTCTTTTTAGAATAAATTATGATTCAATTTTCCTTAGATGTCTTGAGAAATCTGAAGCTGAAAAAGTCTTGTAGGAACTCCATGATAGGCCAGCAGGTGGACACTATGCTGGAGACGCTACTGCACATAAAATCTTACACGCAGGCTATTACTGACCCACATTATTCAAAGACTCACATAACTATGTGAGAAAATGTCAAGTCTGTCAAACCACTACTAGGAGACAAAAGAAACCATCCTTGCCACTACAACCGGTCAAAACTTTAAAGCAACAAATTACTTTATGAAATGGGTAGAAGCAGTTCCACTCAAGACGGCTAATGTTGAACATATCATCGAGTTCATAAACTAGTTCATAATCACCAGGTTTGGGTTGCCTTCTCTTTAATGTTTGATAATGCATCATATTTTTCTAGTAATGTAATGACTGAAGTTGCACTCAAAAGGGGTTTTAAGCTTAAATACTCTGCCAATTACTATCCACAAGGGAATGGATTAGCTAAATCTACAAATAAAAATTTAATTAGAATTATTAAGCAAACATTGACCAAAACCATAAAAATTGGCACAAGTCTTTAATATATGCCTTATGGGCAGATTGAATAACACAAAAAGCCTCTATCAGAACTTCTCCCTTTAATTTAGTTTATGGGAAAGAAGTGGTTCTTCTGACTCATTTAGCACTTCCCTCTTTAGCCTTAGTTCAATATATTGATGAAGCACCAACTTCTTCCTTACAAATAAGGTAGTTGGAAATAATTAAGTTAGAGGAACAATGAGAACAGACCAAAATAACTCACGCTCATCATCAAGCATTAGTAAAAGCCTCTTTTGATTCAAACATGATATCCAGAAAATATTTTCAGATGGGAGATCTAGTTTTAAAATGGGACAAGTATCATGAGGAAAAAGGGAAACATACAAAATTTCAATGAATGTGGCTTGGCCCTTTTCAAATCGTAGAAGTAATAGGTCTGTCCACTTTTATGTTGCAGGATTTAACAGGAAAAAGAGATTCTTTACCTGTTAACAGACAGATCCTCAAGAAATATTTTCCATAGAAGATCTTTCTTCTAGTTTGTAGATTAGTTTTATTTCCATAATAAAACCAGTTGTAAAAGGTTACATTTGGAATTCATGAAAAGGACACAAATCCTCTTTCAGATTTTGTTTTTTCACTTGTATAAATAGAATTTTTTTTTAGAAAACTAATCCTTATTATTGAAAGATACAGTTAAAAAATCTAGACCTAGAAATGATACTATTTTCAACTTTGTAAATTTTGTTAAAAAACGAACTTTAGTGGGAAATTGTTTTATATCAGTCTAATGAAAGGTATCAATAACAAAATGAAGATTCTTTGTAGAAAAGATCTTTCCAAAAGCTCTACCATTGTCGTCTAGAGCTATCTTAAGGAAACAATGATTTCCTCCCCACCTAGGAAACTACAACGCTCAAAGAATGATATTCAATGATACACTTTATCTTAAAGAGTAAGAGGTCTCATCACGAGCCGCCTTATCATGATCATAGATATTATAGCTTGCTAACTTTTCCAATACTGCATACCACAATAGGGAAATGACTCAAGATTGTTGCAATCAAAAGATAAGGGGTCTTATCATGAGCCAGCTTGTTCAGCAAAGTTATAAATCAAGTGAATGATTGTGTCATAAATTGGCTATAAAACCAAGACATTGTTCTTTAAAGGTAAAAAAAGAAAATGAAAGCAAAAAGTGTGGATATGGATTTCTCTTTGAAAATTGTATGTTTCTCTAAGTAGGATATAAGATCATTGCTGGGTAATAGGTAACCTTGTCGAGGCTATGAACGCCTCCTAGCAGCAGAGGGTCTACCTATGACAAATGAGCATATTTAGAACTGATCTACAGAGAAAAACTTTATTTTTATCTTTATAAACCAAGTAATGACTGATGTAGATACAAGGACTAGCTTGAGGGAGTAAATAATCAAAGTTGAAAATAGAAGAAACAAAATATCATTGATAGGCAAAAGCATAATGTACTTTGTCTTTCTATAATAAAGTTTAACTTTCTGGAAAATTTTCTATTTTCGAAGTTTAGAAAATTCAAAAGAAAAGCAGAGATAACTGGTTCTTCCAAGTGAATCGCCAATTGTTGTGGCCAGCAACAACCCCCCTTCTTATTTAGTATTAGTAATAACACTAGATAAGTCAGGGCCCTTAGTCAAAAAATTTAAAAAATTAATTAGTGCTTGTATTTCCTTTTTAATAAAACTTTCCATCATAAACTTAGGAAAATACCCTCGAAAAATCTAAAAAAGCTTAAGTTTCATGATAAGGTAAGATAAAATCGCACCTTAAGAAAAATCGCATCGCAAAAAGGATAATAGAATACCTCCTTACAAGCCAAAATTCTAAGATCACGAGATCACGATGTGAGACTACATATTGAAAAACATATATCGCATCACATGCATCAAAGACCACTTACGCTGAAAAATCTTAAACGCCGATATGTGATGGCGCATATCGTAAAATCGCATCTCGCAAAAAACACTTTAATAGAAAATTGTCATATGTCATGCTCTTGTGATATTGCGATATTGCACTAGAATGACATAGTGATATTGCGATAGAACGATGAAATGATATCGTAAAAACGTGATATAGTGATCTGCAATATTGCGAAGAAAATCGCAAAATCGCTTCAATGCGAATCTTTTAGCTCCTTATTCGAGAAAACTTTTTCCATGAACCGAGACCTGGTTATGCGCTTTAATGCTGATTAATGAGTTAGTTGTCAGTTGTTAATGAAATATGGTTTTGCGCTTATCAAAGAGTCAGTTCACATAAGGTGGTATAATTTTTATGTCTTTGGCATTTAAAAGCTTTCCCATCACCTTTCCTGATCATTACTCTCACCTCACTTGTAAACTGCAGGAACGAAGAACAAAAAGCTATACAAAGTAGTACACAGGATATCATGGGGAAGAAAGGCAAAGCTTTGAGCTCTGAAGGCAAAGAAATGACACCCTTGTATACAGACACCACCTGTAACAGAGATGCTAGTATTACTACTTGGGAAGGCATGTATAATCTACTTGAAGAAGAGAATTGCAAGGTGATGGAGGTTACGGCTTCTGTAGGTTCACAGGGGTCTTTTGAGGCATTAGTTGCAGATTTAGCTTGTTCATTCTTGCACCGGATAGCGGCAAGGCCCAAAATTCTCCCCTACATAGATATGATTAAAAGGGAAGCAGAGTAAGCAGCAGAAGAAATGGCCACGATAGCAAACGACCTTATTGATTTCATAAATGAAAATTCACATAAAGTAAATCTGATCTCAGAAACCACTCTTGGGTATCTACCAAAAGTATAGCAATTGCAGACAGACTGGAGACATAAGGCTCAAGAAAAGGCAAAATCAATCAAAAGATTAACTAAGTTGAATTGGGATTCTTACTGGACGTATTTGGTAAAACCACACAGCTAGTGTATGACTCTCAAATGCATCATCAATTCTGCTGAAAAGATGGCGCCAGCTCTGGCTGATTCCATTTTCGCAGGAAATTGAAGTCTGATGTCAGCCAGCCGACCCTACTCAAGCAAATGTTGAATTCTCACAATTTAAAGGATCAGATATAGAAGTAGTTAGTTTTCAAGTTTAGATTCAATATTAGTATTAATTTTGTTTTACTTTTGCCTAGAAAAAGGACGGTCATTTAAACCGTATCCTACATTTTTGTAATAAGTTATTTTTAGATTTAGTTAGTAGTATTTAAACCCTTCTCATGCATTTAGAGAAGGGTCCAGAAATTTATCAAAAACTTGTCGTCAGAACATGCACTTTTGCACCCTCCGAGGAGGTTTTGATGAATGAATGGAACAGGATTTATTGATATCTGCATTTAATATCTGCTACTGATGTTGCACTTTTTTACTCTTAGTGGATGTTGGATTAAGAAGAGATAAATCATTATCGCTTGAAGCTCATGAGTAGAACTAGTTATAAATGGTACTTTTATCTCTTAACTATTTCTGCCTCTATGTTAAAGTGATATTCATGTTTAGTTATTTATATATTAACACGTGAATGCCTGAGTTATCATTTGGCACTTTTGTACGGTGATAGCTATTTATTTATGCTTAATGTATGAGTAGCTTATTATGCGATATGTTTTTCACAATTATTTCATCTAACTTCTTATATGAAGTGGTTTATCTATATTGAATTCTATTCTCATAACATTTGAATGATCTTTATTACTGATTGTTATCTAAAATCTTTTTAGATCGCATAACATAAAGATTACACCCCGTGTTATTATAGACTTAGATATTTCTGTTTATTAGAATACAATTGCATATCATTAGATTAGAGTTAGAATTAGAGCATCTCACTTAGAAACTTTTAGAAAAGAAATATCAATTCTTCACACACACACATAAATTGGGACACTTCTCCCATATCCCCTATTGGACCCACTATACCAAACGGAAAAGGAGCTTCCAACCAAGGTCCGAACTGGGTGGGTATCCCCCTTGCTGTAGACCCGATTTTCGGGGCTTCAACACAGTGGAGATGCACTTACCTAGCACACTTATCCATGCAACAAGGGTACACTAGATGATTAAACTTGGGCTAGCATTTGACTAAGTCACCTTGAGTGCTTCATGCATGTGACCAGATACTTTGTATCTTTTCTCATCATATTATTCTATAAAGGAGATGTAGTGAACACTTCCATGTTGGTTAGGAAGCTTTTGGTTTTGAGGTATTGCATTGTGTTTTCTTTGCTCTGCATTCAATAGAAGATAGATGTGATTGAGAGTTTAGATTTGTGTACATGCTCTTATTATTTTTCAGTAGTGTGTTTTTGTAGATTCTAGTATACCCATCAAGGGATTTAAATTACTTGGGATCTTAGGAATATTCTTTTAGTGCAAAATTTACTTACTATTGTCTGGATTACATGGTATCAAAGCACTTTCATTGAAACTAATAGGAAGTTGTGCATGGAGAGGATTACAACTTGTTGGAGGGAGTTGTTGAAGGGTTTCAAGGGTGGGATGCTCGAGTTTCAACAAGTGAAGAATCACAAGTAGTTAGTGTCTTTAGGATTGTCACACATTGCAGGGCACTTCCAACTCTATTATAGTTTAGGATGCAACATCTCTTGGAAGAGGTTGAATTATGGTAGGTAGTGGAGAAGGATATTTTACTTTCAATATATACCAAGGAGTTGCCTGAGCATGATTAGAAATTGGTCAAACTGGAATGAATAGTTTTGGATTTGGTGAAGAATCATCTAACCGCTTTCATTTTAGAGAAAAAGATTGATAGGGAAATGCATATTACCTTGATTACAATGTATTGGAGTGATAACATGTCTAGAAGAATGCTCTTAGTGAAGAAATCGTCCATTACTTGCATGAGAAACACTACTACAGTAGTTATCTATCTCAAAAAGATCAAGGGTTGAGATATCAACGAGCTACACTTGATGACAAGGTAGAAGAGAATGGACTAATTTGGATCCGTTTGAATGGATTTTTTCCATCTTGGCACCATTTTGTATAGTTTGTATGTGCTTATGAGAAGCTACCTTCAATCGAAAGTTTGTGGGGGGCATTTATCGAAGAGAAAATGAGATTGGATATGGTTTCAACTAGTGATGAGGATGTACCAGAGCTAGTCCTCATTGGTAGGGTGAGGAAAGGAGGGAATAAAATAGGATTTGTGAAGGGTTAGAAGAAGAAGGAAGATTCAAGCTCTTATAACCAGCAGAAGAATAATTTGAGCCATATCAAGTGCAAGAAGCATGGCAATTATGCTTCTCAGTATCTTCAGAAGTAGGGGAAGGGTAAGAAACAATAACAATAAAATAGTTTTCAAGAATAGTAGAACATTCGAGTATGGATGGCCACTATGCTTCTTAGTGTTCTAAGAAAAAAGGGAAGGGTAAGCAACAACATCAATAAAAATAGTTTCCGGGAATTCCAGAAGCTCCAGTTTCATACAAGTTCATTGACAGGTGTGGTACAACCTTTGCCATGGTGTCATGCCTTTCCACCACCATTGTTTCAAATGTTTTTGGTATGTTGAGAAGTGGAGCCTCAAGACATGATAGTAAACAAAATAGATTTTTTCAATTGTTCAGATGAGTATACCTCACCATTTCTAGTCAATGTTATTTTCCTTTAGGACAAAGTAAACATATCACTCCACATGAGGTAGATGATGTTATCTACCTTTAGGAAAATGTAAATAGAGTGTTGCACTCTAGAGAAAGGTATATTTAAATTTTACAACACTTGCACACACAATTAACCTGCATGATTTGGACATTACCTCTTAAATGATCCTTAATAACCTACAAGCTATTTCTTAGAAGCGTACATTTGGTTGTGAGTGAATTCATCTTACATATAAATTTACAGAAGGAAAAAATATTACTAGGAGTCATCAAGGCCAACTATATGGTTGAAGATATATTTGTTGGACTTGATGACTCCTCGTAAAATTGATTTTGTATTGGAGTTTCTAAAATATGTAAGAATTATATATGGTGTGTTGGCATTTGAAAAATACATAGGATGTCACAATTAATCCTAATGATCAACTTCCCTAATGACTAGGAGGCCTTAAAACTCCACTAGTGGTTTTGCACTAAATGTGGGTATCATTTATTGATAAAAGTGGAATATCAGGGAGACATGTGTGGAAGTTGTCTGTAAAGAGAAACCAAATTTAGAATTAAACCTTTGGCACAAGTGCACTCTAAAAAAACTAAACAAGTTTCTCTTTATGCTTTAAGGGCAGCCCAAGACACCCCTATAGATTGGTAATTACTAATTGTACATTCTAGTCTCATTGGCATTTTTTATTATTTGTTGGATATCAATAAAATTACCTTTATTTGCTTACTACAAATTAATTAAAAATGTTAAACAACTATAGTTTGATATGAATGCTCTGAAGGAAGGTATCCATGTGGTGGAACCTATTATGCATTTCTCTTAAATAAGATAAATGACCACCAATGAATTCCTTCTCCATAACTTAGTTATCCTACAACTGCAGTCCTTCATTTGAGAGAGTATATGTTATCCTATTAAGTTCTTTGAACACATGAGAGGTTCTGATCATCTGGAACTGCCTAGAGAGATCATTCATCTGAGTAGCTAGGGGAGATAAGGACGTATCCTAAAACTGACCTTGTGCATTCATCCAATCAACATTTAATGTTGAGTGCCCAAAGACCTATAGATGACCAATATCCTTGTCAAAGGAAGATATTAATAAGGAAAACAAAGCCTTCAACTTCGCCAAGTTATTTGTATCTTTGTCCATGTTTTCCTTAGTTTGGAAATAGTGAGTGTCACAAAGATAAAGCACAAATGCATGACTACAAATTTGTTGAGAGCCTTGGCAAGCAATTCTACATGTAGTAAATTTTTTGTTTGTGTTTCACCTGTATTGCTTTTAAGTTATCAAATTGTATTGTTATCAAAGGAAAATAGATACATGTGTTTGATGATAATTATCACAATTGTAAGATATTCAACAATAAAGGTTTAAAATCATTTTTATGTGGACTGTGTTCATTTAGTCTCATTTGTGTTATTGTTTTCCATCAAATAGAGTCATATTGCTCTTGTTGCTACAGTTTACCTCTTCCAGAATCTTGAAAAATATGGCTTATTTAAATTTTCATGCTCACATATATCTAAAGTTAATATACAATCAACTTGTGAGTTGTGGGATGGTATAATGAATCAGTTCTCTCTCAAGGAGGCCACATAGTTATGTTAATGACAAGGTTATCATGCTTCAGTCAACGAGCAAGTTCAATATGCCATACGGTTCAGATATGAGCCTTCCAAATAATAATAACCAAGTCTACATAGTTATTACAACATTCACCAATAGGAATATACTATAATTTTACTGCAATAATGACCTTCAAGGAGACCAAGAGATTGTGTAAAATGACCATCGAGTGCCAAGTGTTGAGTAATCGAACTTTCCTGTGCTAAGCTTATTGATAACCTTGTTTTAGGGATACCTCCAACATAACCATAATATGTCTCTTGGGATCAATATGATCCTTCTTTAACTTTTCTCTTACGCAATCCATCGGCCTTATTCCTCAACCAAGTTAGATGATTCGATCCTTCAAGCAAGGCATCATAGTGACTTGACCCTACCGCAAAAAAAATCATCTTCAAACCGAAATATCTTTCCAAAACCAGAGGCACTGATAGAGAGAATAGGTGTGGAATAGTTGATACTAATCAATGATCATAGTGATCATGCTTAGAATTGTATGGAGGATTTTTAGATCTTAGGACCCTTCTGAAATATGTTTTGGCCTATGAATTGGTAGTCTTGATCAATGTCCATGACTGTAACTTCTTAGGAAAGAATATCAGCTTCAAAAGTAATGATAGAATGAATGCAAGCTTATACTTGTTATGTGGAGTATTTGATATATCTTAGATAGATCTATCCTGCACTTGACCAGTCCTCTAGAGATGAGAATAGTATCTCAAACATAAATTTGTAAAGGATTGACCTTACCTCTAGGGATCATAGAAAATATCTTTCCATAAGCTTACAATGATGATATAGTCTTATGCTTGATGAGTAGGTCTACTATAAAGTACAAGAACATACCTTGTTGTCTTCCAACGTTTTCCTGTGATATTTGAATATCTTTAGGATTGGTGCCCATGTTTACTGATTAGGGCTTGAATAAGGTCTTGAGAAATAACCCAAATTTGAACTCTGACTTATTTACCATAGAGAGATGGAGCTATCAATGAAAGCCTTTAGTGATTGCAATCTCTTTAAGCTTGGGCTTGTCCTTACTTGAGCTCTGATACCATGTTAACTTTCAATTGACATGTTCTTTGTTTACACTAGATACTTCATTCAACCATATGCCCATTAATCCATTTACCAATCACATTAGACATTATGTAACAATAACTGATGAAATAAAATAAATGATAGATGCAAAAGACAAGCCAAGACAGAAAGACACGAGAATATCGCTCAAGCTAGGGAAAAACCCCAAGATGGGGAAACCCTTGATCAAATATTCTTATTATTATCATCAAATGTTCAATAGAGAGAGTAAAATGATATAAAATAACTTGCCAATATGAAGATCAGGCATTACTTCTCTTAGATCCATTCAATCTTGTAATTTGGGCAGTTTGTTCATAGAGGATAGATCATATTGTTGTACAAGATTAGTCTGGTTATGACAACAATAGTCCATTACTTTCTAAGTTGATTGATCCAAAAATCCTCCTTTCTACTGCGACCTTCCTTATTTCACATGATGCTCCCTTTGTATGGCTTAAGGAGTTGGTTTATGACCACATTAAGGTTACTGTTGATATTATCTTTGTGGTTTTGGATTAGGGCTTCTAAAGCATGTTGCTCCAGCCCTTGAATTTCGTAAACAGTGTGGCATTTTTCTTCTTACAAGGCCTCTATTATTTGTTGTATTCCTGGCATGTTTTTAAGTTTCCATGTCATACTCAACAAGCACCTGAATACTATCATATAAGGTTAATGAATTTCTGTTGTATTTCAGCTTCTTGGGAAAGTGATTCAAGGCTTGTGATCAAGCTATGAGAATATCTTCTAGCTGCAAACAAGCTACAATTAGAAGTCCCATACAAAACAAGCCACAACCCATATATAAGATTTTCCTTAACCATAGCAAAGCACTGCTTCCAAACTTGGATCTGTTATAACAAACCCCTAACCAAAATAGTCCCAACAATAACCAGAATTTATCTTCCTTAATCCTTGTTGCCACAGAGATATTTTTTTCTTTTGATTGATGTGTCCCAAATGAGAGAGAATTCTCCTCTATATATACAATTTAGTGTAGTTGAGGGGACGTGACTTTTGATATTTTTAAGTCAAGATATAGTTGAGGCCGACCTCAATAATTTACATGAGAGAAACATAAATTCAAAATTTTGCTACTACTTATCCAAATTTGATGATCTTCAGATCGATTTTGATCCTCTAGAAAAGAGGAATTCCATGCCACAATTATATTCCTGAAAGGAGTTGTTCAAAGTAGAATTTGGCCCTAGTTTCCCATTTTTTTAAAATAACCATCAATATTTTTTTCTAGCATTTTGGGCTGAATTCACAATAATATGCTCAAAAGTGTCATTTCAATGTCTGGAAAGTAGGATATTTAAATCTGAGATATATACTCTACATCATTGGGTCATCTCCTTTTCAAATTTGAGTTTTTTTAGGCTACATGTTAATTGTTTGAACTTTGAAATTTGAAGAAATTCTTGAATGGAATTCATAAATACCAAATGAATGGGCTTCATAAGGCAATGGTACCATAAATTGTGTTATTTCAAATATTTGACTTCCATATTTTCATAAAATACAATGTCCTCAATAAATACTTATATATATATATAGATACTTATGTTTAGGATTATATGTGTTGGATCTGTTCCTTTATGTTTCACTATAATCATGATGTTAACAAGCTTTAGCTGACATTTTCCATCAATTGCTCATAGAATATGAAAAAGGAAATTATTGTCAAAATGTGGCAAAAATTACATTTCTCTTGATTTCTTTTTTTTATTGTTCATGATAGGATAATCATGTTGTAGGAATAAGTTATCCTACAGTTCGTTTCAATTTGTGGATTATTTTTTTCCTCCCATTTTTTTACAAGGATGGAGATTTCATTTTCATGTTGATGGTTTTTGCATGTATCTTACCTAGCCCCAAATGCTGGTAATGGAGCAGATATTGAGAAGTATTCGTGGACATAGACTCTATCAGAGGTTAATGTTACAATACCACTTCCACCTGGTATCCTAAAAAGTTTAATGGTCTATGACATAAAGAAGAGTCATTTAACGACAGTGTCGAAAGGGAAACCTCATGTCTTAGTTGTAACTCATTTATTCACATTTCTTAGTTGTAAGTCATTTGTTTGATTTTGAGCTTTATCACATGAATTATTTCGCTAGTCCAATATGCATGGCATGTATTTCTCACTCGATGTTAGTTACTTGACATGGTTGATATAACATTCATTTGTAGGCCAGTTTTATCTTAAGTCAGAGATTTTATTGATTAAAAGGATGTTCATATTTTGATTGGTTTACTTGGAGCTTGATTTAAAAAAGTTTTGTAAATTCCATGTGGCTGCTATTTTTCCAGGGTGAGCTCTTTGCACCAGTAAGGTCAGATGATTCCTAGAACATAGATACACAACAAGTGCATCTTTGGCCTTTGTTCTGTATCTGTTATTGTTTATATCATTGCTGGATGGTTATTGATTGATGTAAAACAGAGGATGGGAAGGTCCTACCAATTCTTTTGAGAAAACAAAATCAAATGGAGTGGTAGAATTGTGTTTTAAAAGGTGAGCTAGAAATCAACACTTGAAAGGTAGAACTTGATAATAATAAGCTATCTAATTTGGATCTAGAGACACAACAGACCATGGAAAAAAAATGATGGTATTGACGAGTCTTCCCTGCAAATAAGCTCTAACTATTACACCATTTCCCAAATTTCTATTATCTGCAATGACAATAGTGACTCTAGCTTTATTTGTATGAAAGCAACTTTAGCCATTGTCCTGTTCATTTCATATGAATTGTTTTGATTTTCAAACCCCAACTAACTTATTTTTAAACTAATTAAAGCTTTGATAACAAACATATAGCTTTCAAAGCTATTTTCTAAATCTCTTTTCTTGAGAAAATTTGTCTTTTTACTTTAGGTACTATAGATTGCTAGCGTGTGACATATGCTATGATATAATTGCCTGGATAAATAGATAGAAGTGTTGTAGAACATAACCTTTTTTAAATCTAAAGAAACAAAATTTCCAAACACAAATTTTATTAATTAACAACATCTTTCAGACTTCTTAGCTAACTTATGATTATATTTCAGTAGGGGAGTTTGTGTACGCTGGTATTGTGTTGTCTCTTTGGTTTTTGTCAGGTAAAAATGGTTAATAAGGAATGTGTTCTTGAGCAGGAGACACACATCTTATTCTACTATCGACATGGATATCCATGGTTTTCAGGCATGGCAAAAAAAACGTTGATGTCAATGGGATCTCCAAAGTCCATGTTGGATGAATTTAATACTAGTAATGTTTTTGATTCCTTGTCAGATAAAGAATGTCACAAGTCGAATTCAAATAAACAGAAGTAGCTCAAGAATGAAGGTGAAGCTATTCCTTTCTTTCCAAGTCAATTTCTTTTATTTGTTGGTTGTTGTCATGCTTTGAGTGCGGACCTGTGAAATTCAAAATTGCATGTTGGTTTTATGTAAAGGGAAATCTCTCCCTCTCTCTTCTCTCGATATATATTATATATATATATATATATATATATATATATATAATATATATATATATATAATATATTATATATAATATATATATATATATATATATATAGATATAGATATATATGTCATTCATGGCTTTCGGAGATCCATGTTATTTTGCACATAAGTTTAGATATCATTCATATATCTAAACACAAAACAACAACAACATTGAGATTTTTCTTTCACTCAATCTATAACATGTTGCATCTGTATTCATCAATGTTCTTCTTCCATATGCTATCCACTTATGACATTTCCTTTGCAATATTTGGTGCATTTGCTATTTATAGGTCATTTATAGATTATAAATATCTTCATAGTTTCACTTTTAATTGAGTATTCAACTGAACATGTTGATTCTCTTATACATAATTATTTTTCCCTCCACCCACTTTTCATAACTTCCATAACCAGTAGGCAGGGACTTGCAACTTCGATGTTTCTTTGCTTGTTTAGTAAAATATTGCTGAGACTTTAATTTATTGAAAGTTGTAGTATTTACAATTTATGAAGTTTCAAGGTCTAATTTTTAAAAGTCTAATTCTTTAAAGGGTGCTAGCTCAATGGAAGAGCACCTACTTTATAAGCAGGAGGTTCGTGGTTCGATTCCATTGTGCCCTAACATCCATATGGAATGACAACGATCAAGTTTTGGTGGCGGAGGCTCTTTTGACCATCACCAATGAGCTTTGGTGACATTTTTTTACCCTCGCCAAAATATGAACTGGTGGTGGTCAACGAACGCCACCATATGTATGCATCAATAGTGATGACCCTCAAAGGTCCATAACCATGAATCATTGTTGTTGATATGAAATGGTGACAATCACTATCCATCATTATAGCCATTATTCATGATAGACCTTGAATGTCACCACAACACCTATACATCTAACAATGCGTCTTTTGGCTACAATCAACGAATGTCACCATATATATGCGGCAACGGTGACAACCATGAAAGATCCATCATAATAAATTATTGTTATTCATATGAAATGGTAATAGTCACTATCCATCATTATAATCAATATTCATGCGGGACCTTGAATGTCACCATAACACCTATACTTTTGGTGACAACACATTTGGTGACGTTCAATTTTTGGTGACGGAGGCTATGGTCTATCACCATTTCTCATATGAAATGGTGACAGTCGCTATCCATCATTATAAATCATTACTGGTAATGGACTTTGAATGTCACTACAACACCTATACTTTTGGTGATGCCACCTTTGGTGACGTTCAGTTTTTAGTGACGAAGGCTATGGTCCATCACCATTGTTCATATGAAATGGTGGCAGTCTCTATCTGTCATCATAAATAATTATTGGTGATGGACTTTGAATATCACTACAACACCTATACTTTTGGTGACACCACCTTTGGTGACACCACCTTTGGTGACGTTCAGTTTTTGGTGATAAAGGCTCTTTTGACTGTCCTCAATGAGCTTATGCTGACATTTTTTGCTCGTCACCAATGTCCTTTTTCCTTGTAGTGTAAGACTCCTCTTATTCCTTCCTTACATGCATACATGCAATAACAAAGTCCTTGTTAGGATCTATAATTCTCAACACTATTGCGCTGGTGAGAAATTTCTTTAGCTACTCAAAGCTTTCTACACATTGGGAAGTCCACTCACATCTCTTTCCTTTGCTATGCAAGGATGTGATAGGATCTCCTATCTTTGAGAAATTCCTAATAAATATCATATAATAACCTACTAATCCCATGAATGACTTAACCTAAACCACATTCCTTAGAGTTAGCCACTCCATTATGGCCTTAATATTTTTGTGATCAACTGAGATCCCCTCCTTGGAGATGATATGCCTCAGATAATGCATTTTTTACTAGAAGAATTCACACGTGTTAATATTCGCATCAAGCTTGTGCTCCCTCAATAATTTTAGCACTACAGCAAAACAAGGTGCCTTCTCAGTAACTCAATTTCCTTCTTCTCGAGGTCATTGTCAACATTCTCATGGCTAGAAATTTGTATTGCAAAAAGGATGCATCATTTTTTACTACTAAGTTTGGCTTGCATGGGAGTGATCATCCTTGCGGATGTAGACTTCCTTTCTCCCTGTAGAACTTTGCCCTCTCCTTGCTCATCTAAGCATTCAATTTCTTTGTTAAAACAATCCACTTTAGTCTTGTGCATATATAACCACTATTTATTGCTGCGACAATCACTCGTCAAAATTTTACTACACTCAAATTTTGTAGCCTACTATCGATCTTTCGATTGGTCATTCCATTTTCACTTCTTGTTCAGTGATGGTTTTGGGTTCCCTTATTGGATTATAAGTGTCAAATTCACTTGCTCAGACATGCACAATCCACAACAAGTGCATGATTGAATTATTTTACAAAAGCTTGAATGAGCATAACATGGTCCATCAATATTGTGCATGTGCGAATCTCCAATCCATGTCAACAATCAATGTGCATTGACATGGACAATTTCTCACTTCTAGCTACATTTGTATTTCTATTTTGTTGAGTTTTGGAAACTATTACTTACGTGCACCTTTATTTTCGCGATGTCATTTCATGCTTTCAGTTGTCACTTTCACTTGCTTTAACTCTAGTTAGTTTTGTTTTCATTCTATATTATTCTAGTATATGTTACTTTCACTGTCTTTCACATATTGCAAGTGTCGTTCACATAGTAGAAATCATTGTATTTTGGCATGTTAAGTGTCCCAGGATTTACATGAGCTTGTTTTGGTGGTTTCAAGAGTTTACCTTTGCGAAAATGAGTTGTTGTTACCGTCTAAGCATTCTTCGCACTCATTTCCAAATTTTTAAGCATTGTTACACAAGTGTTGCCACTATCATCGCAAAATGTATCTTTAGTATCACACTTGTCGTAAGTTATTGCAAAGGTTGTTACACTAAGGGAAGTATGTGTCCATGTGTTCTAGATGATCTATATTGTCTCGTCAAATGTCTAAGTGTATGATCACAGTCAATTCCTATCACTATTCACATCAGTTTTACTAATCCCACACTTGGCCAAATTTCTAAAAATTTCTGGCAACTTAGCCTTATTTGACCTTCTTGAACTAGGCATTACACAGTCCTAACCCTCAAGCTACAACCTTGCCTCTTGACACTACGAATTTGTATTTCATGCCTCCCATGGCCTTGCACTATATAGTTTCAGTGCTCAATCCCAAGCCTTGGCCTCCAAAATTACGTAATTCAACCCTACATCCTGAACCCAACTACACACTACACAATCTTTGACCTCGTGATCAAAACTTGAGCTCTTGAAATGTATAATTATGTAATCACCAAGCCTTATCTACCTCTAAAAATAGTGTAGTTGGCTGAAATAGTGAAAAATCCCTCAACTTGGCTCACTCACTTCCAAACTACAAAATTTCTCTCTCCTTCCCAATAGATACTATTTATTGTGTACTCTCAAGGTTCAAGCATCAACCTTGATCTCTTGAACTATGTAATTGCACAATCATCTGGACTCCTATATCCTCTAAAACTGCATAATAGGTTGATCTAGTGCCCATCCCCTTAGCTTGTCACACTGAGATCCAAAATTGTGTAGTGTTCTTCCTCAATCCAGGGTGAACTACGCATTGTGTAGTCTCAAGGCTCAAGGTTGGCCCTTCACTGCCTGAGTTGTGCAATTGTGTAGTCACTGAGCCTCTCAGCAGCCTACTACCAGGTTTCGGCTTAGTCTACACATTATCATGAAACGTATTAGACTAGGGATTTATCGAACTGATGTCATCTTGGCATGAGTGGACTGCATATGCATGTATTATATCATTCTATGGCCAAATGATGAAGAAGGATATGGGGAAGGACAACATGCTAGTGTTTGTGCATTATCATGAAAAATATTAGACTAGGGATTTATCAGATTGATGTCATCTTGGCATGAGTGGATTGCATATGCAGGTACTCTATCATGCTATGGCCAAATGTTGGAGAAGGATATGGAGAAGGAGAACATGCTAGTGTTTGTGCATTATCATGAAACATATTAGACTAGGGATTTATCAGACTCATGTCATCTTGGCATGAGTGGATTGCATATGTAGGTACTCTATCATGCTATGGCCAAATGATGAAGAAGGATATGGAGGAGGAAATGCTAGAAAACACATATGGAGCTAAAGTGATAAGATGATCATCAGGCAAGAACGAAAAGGAACACCAGACTGTAATAGAAGATTAAATATCAAGATCACATGGAAGAATCCTCATTTTCAAGTCATAAGGAGAAGAAAGAAGAAGAACAAACACCATTTTTTCAAGAAGAAAAAAAGAAAGAAGTAGAAAAGAATGGCTTGGAACTTGCACATCATAATTCATTACATGTCATCAATGTCATGTCATGTCCTATCATGATTCATCATGTGTCACATCATTTGTGTATTATGTAATTCTATATCGAAAAATCTATTGTAAAGTGGAATTCCAAAGGACACATACAAAATATGAAGAATCATGTAAAGTTGAAAAGTCATAGGAAGTCAAAAAACCATGGCGGTAGTCAAAGAGTCGCAAGGAAGGTGAAGCATCCACTCTTTCTTATATATACAATCTCATTGTATGAGCAAAGGAATTTTCACCTTGGCTCCTCCTATGAGGCATTAGAGAGAGAGAGAGAGTGTAGTTCTTTTGGGGAGCAAGGAGTGGCTCCAATGCTCCACTGCTAGAGCTAGTGGTGTTCATTGTATACACATGTCTTGGAACTTTTACATAATATTAGAAACCTTATGGGCAACACATCTTTCATGCATGGATTATGGATATTTATAACACTATTGTGTGAATGTTTGTAGTTCATGTTTTCCTTCTTTTGTGCTAAAGTAGTTAAACTATTTTAGTTCTTGTGGTACCTATCATTTTGAGAATGTGTTTTAATGGTTCTTATCGTTTTTTCATCCTCGTGGACTATTCTCCTAGATATCATACATATATTTCTTGTTGTATTGGATGTTGAATGTATTATTATTGTTTCTGTGTGTATTATTACCTCTGTCTTAGAGTCTCTGTCCTCACCCCCCCCATAGTAAAATAACTTCGACACGCATACAACTGAACACACACCAGGCAGGCGCCCTTACTTTTCAAAGGCACATTTGCACTCCCCTCTCTGGATGACAGTTAGAGGTAAGGAAAATTTGTAAGAATATATAGTAGGTAGGATGATATCCTGGATGGGGCTCCTATTCCAAATGGTGTGAGGTCTTATTGGGACTTCACATCTGGGAGACCCCCTTGGTTAATAGATTTTTAGCACTGTCAACAAAATGGCACTAGAAGGAGGGCTAGATGACAAGTTGTTCCCTTTGAGTCTATTTTGAATCTTTTATCGTAAATGCATCATCCTCAAATCATACTCCTAGGGTTTCTTTCTAGCCTATCCCCTGGTGAGATTTCAATCCCCAATGAATCTCTTCATGACTTGTCTTAGTTGAAGTTTGATGGTGAGGGTGGTACATCCATTATCAATCATGCATCTCTTTTTCTTAAGTTTTATGAATACTATGAAATTGATTGTAAATATGTGGTTTGTATTGTTTTCTTCCTCACCCTTGAAGGTCAAGTTAGCCGATGGTGTCACACTCTACCACCTACTTCCATTCATTCTCTTAACCATCTCTTTGAGGAGCTTCATTTACCATTTCATAGGTATGATTGTCTAGATTTTTATAAAAGAATCATTCTACTTAGAATGGAGCCTAATGAAGTAGTTGAGGATTTATCTAATCGATTCCTTCACCTTTGTTATGAATTTCCTGAAGAAGATACAGATTGGGATTTCTTGAAACAAAATTTTAAGTGTCTAGGTCATATCTCTTTGCACAGTGAATCCAAAACACCTAATGTTTCTTCTTCCCCACCTCTTGTAAATTTTCATACACATCTAACTTCATAGGAGGAACTTCTTGTCTCTTTTGTTACTTCTCCTCTCCCTCTTCTAGTTCTGATGAGGATGCCTCCTTATGATGATAATAAAGTTGGGAAATATGGGCATCAAATTCCTAATCCATCCTCTCATCCTCATTCCTCTTCTCATGACTCATACCCCATGGAAGAAATCCCAAAGTGGTTTGTGGGGCCTGCGGTGAAGGACAATATTTTCATTCCTCAAGATGGTATTAACAGTCATAAATTTAGTCTTGAATCTGAGTTGGATTTATGCTTTCCTTTATCATCTACATGTCATCACTCTTTGTATTGTGATATTCTTGATAAATCTACTCCACCAACTAATTCTTCACTCTCTCTTGATGCTCAAGTTATTGGTTTAAATTGCAATTTGGTACAAAGGAGTCACATTGTATAGGTAGAGAAGTAGAAAAGTCAAGATTCATTCGATATTTATTCTCTTCTTCAAAGTACTCCATGTGAAGACTGATTTTCCTCATTCTTAACTGATATTGAATCTGTTAATATAGGTAATGAATTAAATTAAATCATTTTGTTTAGATCTATAGTATTGTGTAATAACCATTCTAATGATAATGATTATGTTGATGTATGTGATGATCAATGCCCAACTACACCAGATGATCTTTCAGTTTCTCATGAAAATTTTAATTTGAAAGATTTAGATCTAGAATCTATTTTGGTTGAATAAAATTCCCTTATCAAAACTTCCTCTTTTTCCCACTATCCCTTGTGCTCTCCTGTTTACGATGCATCTACATGCGATGAAGATACTCCATGCTCTTCAAGTTATTCATCACATGACCTCACTCCTCAATTGACACAAGTTGGTGAGGTTTTCCATGATGAAAGAGAAAATAATTAGATCATTGAGTATCCTTCCATCCCTTATCATCTTTTGTTTTTCATGAGGACAACTCTTCAAATAAGCCTGCTCATGAAACTTCCCTATCTCTAGATTTGTGATTAGAAGAATATTTCATGTTGAATAATCTAGTTATCGAAGTTGTAAAATATGATCAAATCAGTGAAATATATCGCTTCCATCTAGTTTGATCAGTAAAATATGATCAAATTAAGTCAGGTTTGGTTTTCTTCACAAAATTATTCTTTCTGCATGGTTTCACTCGATGTAAATTCTTTCTTGAAATATATTTGGCATTGCGGATATTATCTTTCAAACATTTAAGTATTTATTTCTGATTAGATTCAAGTTTCTATTTCAAATTATTCATGTTCATGCAAATGTCCTGTATCAAACTCAGGTTTGGAATGTGAATATCTCATAGAATCATGGAACTATGAAGTTGATTATTCTAAGATTATTTTTTTGCAGAGGAGTCATACCTATCACACTCTTTTGAAAACAATCAGCTCCTTATCCTTCTTGTGAATATTCTGATGATGATATTTTTCTTCATCACACATGAAATCCTCTTGGGTGTGAGTGAATGCATGGATTATTTGATGAATCAAATTCTTCTTCACTTATTTTATCCTTACTAGTTTCATGTGTTTTTTATACTAGCATTCCTTTTTACTTATTTCAACAATTACAATGCTCGTGAAGTGTGTAACCAGTTACAATAAAATGGCTTGTTACACTCATCATGTGAGGAAGATGATTCTATTATCAAGAGAATTTGTGAAAATATTCAAATGATTTATCTTTATTAATTACAAATTGGGAATTTGATGCTTTGATCAACCGATCTGATCATTATTTTATTTATGATGATTGTCATTCAACTTACTATTTTCCCATCAACACATCCAATTATATTTGTTTTACATCCTTGGATTTTTATGGTTTAAAATCTCACTATCCGGGTAGTTTTCAAGTGGTTGTGCAACTTCCGCACCCATGGATAGTTATGTCAAGTTCTCATATCATTACACGCATGTTGAATATGATCATATCTATTCTCCTCACAATATTCTCATTGTAATCCCATTTCTCTAATTAAAAATTCATCTTTTCAAATATTTCAGGGTTCTCAAGATCATTATCATGAATTTTATGAACCGATCGATGAATGGTTGGAACAGTCTTACCTGGAAAGGTCCATCACAAATAAAAGGTTTTGATATTCACTCATGCTTGCTAAGGCATTCAGTGTAGATGGAGACACATTTGAGGGAAGCTTTCGTGGTTTGTTGAATGATGGTCCTCATAGAAAAGGTGAGAATATAAACTAGTTATAATTGGTGGCTATGGCCTATACTTCTGTTGACATGCAATACCTTAGAATTTTTGTGCAAGATACTCAAGTTATTATCTTTTATGTTGCACATTGTTTTATATTTATTTTAATCGATCACATATTTTTTATTGTAGGTTAGGAAAAATTATGGTGGCTACATTGGAAATTCCAATGTACATGACCTTGACCTTCTAGTTGGTTATGTTAGGATTAGGTCTAGTTTCATTTTAGTTTATCTGCACATTCAGCCTACATTCATTTCCTGTGGTTTTCCTATGCTTTCTGGTTTTGGTTTCACATCATGTTTTGGTTTATCCACTTTTTTTTGTCTTTTGGATTTGTTTCCTTATTTTGTGTTTATTTCCTTTCATTTTGTCAGACCTTGCCTGAATATTCTCTATTGGCTCAAAAAGGAATGTGGAAAAATAGAAAGGGACTTTATGACACTGCAACATTTGGTTAACTTATTTTCCTTCTTCCTTTTCTTGGTTACATATTTTGGTCGATGATGTTTCGATGGAAAATATGATCCTTGCATTGAGGAAGCCTTGTGTCGAATCATGACCTCCATGTCTATTCTAGAAACCTCATCCCCAAACTTGGGTTTTTATGTTTCGATGTTTTTATCCTGATCCAATCAAGTCGAGAAGGACATGGGAAAAAATATGTGAGCACGTGTACTTGTTATTATGTGTATTTTATGGTTGATTTTCCATGGTCGTTATTATGATTATATGTTTTTTATAAGCATGGTTCTATGATGTGATCTAGTTATGGATATTGTTCATGATTTGATAGTTTATTGAATGATTGATGAATGCATTGGATAACAAGTGGTGTGGCAGCTAGCTTGAGAGGGCATTAATCATTCTTGGTGATTCTCATATGAAGTTCAAAAGTTTATGATCAGATATGCATTCATGACCTATAGCTTATAGGTTTATCATATGTTTGACAAAAGGTTTATCCTGGATTAGGAAAGGCTAGGAAAAGTTATTACTCAATTTCTAAATGGTTAGCATTTTTATCATATTGTTTATGTTTCTAGAAAGTTACAGGCAGTTCCGGGTAGCGGTATGGAGGCTAGCCTAGAAAAATGGCTAAGTCTTGGAACTGCTAGCACAAAACAGGAGTTTTTGGGCCATAGTTGCATAGAAGAAAGCTTATCGGTGTTATTGGATCCTAATAACCACATGCATGTTGCGTGTGGGTGTGGTTGGGTGTCAGGCTTGTGGAAATGTAGTTCTAGCTCAGGATCTCATCATCGGAGATTGTTGACTGACTTTTGAGTGATCTAGTGTCCCTGAGAGGTATCAATAAGTTTTCTGATTGTAAGCCCCACTTCCATAACTAGAACTTGTATGTTGGGTCATGCCATGGTTGTACTCAATTCATGTTTACCCTAGGGAGCTTGTAAAAGAAGGTAAATCTTGAGTGGGGTGTTACAGAGTGGCATCATAGCGAGGTTGCAACACTACAATTTGGGGTGAAATTAGATTATAATATAGGTAGTATATGTTGGCATGTAGGTATGATAGTTAATGGTTGTTATATGCTTTGCGGTTATATGCATGTCTATCATTCTATTGTTTTTGTAGTCACATGCATGGTAGATGTTATTTTATTAGTGCGATAATATGCACATGCATCAGTTAGTCATACATGATAGTAACTTGTTATTATATTCATTAAATTCATATGCATGAGGATTATTTTCATGGTAGTTTCTTGCATGAAATTTAAGTTCTTGATGTTATTATGTATCATGCTATCTTAGACTGAATTGTGCAAATGTGATAGCCTCCCTTGAGATATGCTAAGGTATGATTTTGATTATGTCTTCTATTTGGTTTATCTAACATAGTATGTAGTAGGAAAATAGAATATTAGAGATGAAAAGCAAAATGGTAGACTACAGTTCACATGACTCCCAATGGGAAAGGTTAGTTGTGGAGCAAGGAGAAGAGTACTCTCCTAATTTGGCTAATACACTAAGAATTCTGAGGGAAAAGATCAAGAGTTTCCTAAAGGAAGACAATGAAAATTTGATTGGAAAGAAGGAAAGGCTTGCCATAGCTTAGGAAAAGAAAGAAAAACTTAATGTAGTCATTCTTTAAAGCCTTTCAAATTTGCATAAGCAGGGGTAGTTAAGGATCAGTCATGGGCAGGAGGAGAAAAATAATGGGGCATATCAAAGCAAGTCTCTTAGAAGACATAGGTTGGACAAAGATGATATAGTCAGAGGTGGCATATCTTGGATACACCTTCCAGGAGGGGTAGTGCTTATGGATTTCATTCTAGCTCTGGTTTTGAGAGACATCGTCACCATTACCACCAACATAATTATAGTTGGAGTGAGAAGGGATATTTTTCGAAAGTGTACATGAAAGCCAAGATAGCTCCCCTCGGTCTCAAAGGAAAAGCATGCATTTGGTGGGAAGGGTTAAGTGTGTTAAAGGCATCAAAGACAAGAGCTGATTTGGGGTGAGTTTGATGTTAGAAAATATAGAACCTTTGTGGTATTGAACTTGTGATGGAGATCATTGTAGAAAGTGTTTCCCTTTGTATCAAAGTGCATAGTCGATGTGTAGCAAGCCTCATATATATAGTGTGAAGGAGGCATGGATAGTTGGGGATTGTTATCACTCAGGTTGTCCCTAAGCTCCTGAAGGGATACGGCCGAGGTAACCACAAACCAATCTTTGGATTGCAGGTTCTAGCCCACCTGCAATCAGAGAGGGATCTCTCTTAATGATTTAGCTTTGTTGATGATGATTTTAGGCTAGTTATTGGGTTCAGGGGTTTTGATTTTTTGTTTGGATGGAAGATGAATGTGAGGAAGATAATTCCAAGCAGAGAGGCAAGGGAAACCGTGATAAGTTTCAAACCATTGGGCATGGAGTCATGGATCAAGGCTTGCTGTACCAAGAGTTTCAGTTTTTTGAGGATTGGGCAGACTTACAATTTTTGTTTCGGGAGGTTCTTCTTGTTTGTTGGTTGCCTTAACTGCCATGAAAGTTTCATGGGTATTGGCAACTGATTCCTCGTTGATTCCCGTTTCCTGATCTAAGCATGAGGGCTTCTCATCAGTTGGAGGTTTGGCATCCTCATTAAATAGAATAAAAGAATCCATATCAGAATGGATTGAGTAAATTGGAAAATTATGGGGCTTTTCCTCACTGCTTACCACATACTTCATCAGTGTTTCCCTGTACAGTCTCTTTGGTTGCCCAAAGACAGATATAGTGGCATAGGAGAGGTCAAGTTGAAGGGAGCCTTGAAGTTTTACTCCCCATGATCTTGATAGGAGCATGCCATATTTTGTTGGTATGTCAGCAACTACTACGTCCATTAGGATTGTCTTGTTGGGAAATTGGACTAGGACACAGACACACAAAGGTCTTTGATTAGGCCTAAACACTTGACTTGACTTGAGTCAAAGGAGTATAAATCTTTATAAGGTCTTGTGACATCAAGGTTCATCTTTTCCATTACGGCTTTGGGCATTATGTTATGTGAGGCTCCTGAGTCAAACATGGCATTATGCAAGATTTTGTCATGTATGTGCAAACTGACATAAAAGGGTGGAATAGGTCCATAGGTTGATTTACTGTTAACTTCTGGACCAAACAACAGCTCAGGGGTATCGTCTAAAACATTTACATCATCCCTGACCTCTGGTAGTTGAATTGACCTTTGAATTTGTTTCCTATATACATCATGTTTGGCAAGTTCTGAGAGGGGAATGGATATCTTGAGTTTTCCAATTTTTGCTTCTAAGTAGAATGGTTTCTCCAATGGATTCTTAGCGTTGATAGTAGCATATTTCTCTTTTTCAGGCATATTCTCTATGTTTTCTTTTTGAATGTCAGCATTATGATGAATGAAAATTTGTGATATCTCTGTTTTGGGAAAATTTTTGGAGTGCCGTTCAGATTTCCTTTGGAGGGAGAGGAAGGTAGAGGCGGATCAATAGGAGGCTGCATGTCTGTTATATCCTCTATAGTTACCTGATGCAGGTTTGTGACATCAATATCAGCTGATTCTGTTATGATAACATTGTCTTTAATTTTGTTGGGATGTTTGCTATCCTTTGTTCTGATAGATGCAGGGACATCAATGGTCCTTGTTCTTAACTTATATTGTTTGTGCACTTCATACACAACAGAATCATAAGCTTGTTTGAAATCAAAAGACTCTCCCGACTTGGTCTGAAATTGTTTTGCATCAGGGTAGTTTCGGTACTCTTGCATGAGAAAGATTTGTTGTTCATTTTTTGAATCTATCAGGTTCATGTGAGTCTCATGTGTGGGCTCACTAGATGTGGATGCCTCTGCATAGTTTTCTTGGAAGGGAGGCCTAATGTCATGGTCGGGACTAGCCCTTCCAGCGTTTGTGGTCTGATTTTTCCAGAAGTTCGGGTTCCTTATGGTGTTGGACTGTTGTCCTTCCCATGATTATTTTCTCTCCACGCTCTCTACTCTATGTCCTAGCCTATGCATGCCACTGATGATAGCATCTAGTTTTTGGTCTAAGGCTGAGGGTTCTTCCTTGAAAGTGGTTCTTCTCTCGGTTCTGGCTCTATTTCTTTTGGCAATCAGGTTTGCCTCCACACTGACAGCAACATATTGCATCTCTTCAAGGCTTTGATGGGCTCTTTCCCTTAACTGATATGCCATTTCAGCATCAAAACCATCAGGGAATTTGTACAAAGCAAGATCAGGTGGAGGTCTCAAATTTTGAGGTATTTCATTGTAAATGTTATTAAACCTTGCACAGTAATCCAAAACCATTTCCTGAGGTCCTCTTTTGATAGTATCATACTCAGATAATATGTGCAAGGGGTCTTTCTTTTTCTCCCATCTGTTAATAAATGTCTGGTATAAGGCTTCTGGATTTAA
>APFE031685011.1:0-27644 GCA_000404065.3 Pinus taeda | reverse complement strand
GTCATGCGAGGGGAAAGGCGGTTTTGGGGTTCATCGAACCGCCTTTGGTATGGAGGTAGTTTCTGTGAGGGGCGGCCCAATGCAATGGGAAGGTGCCAACTGTCCTGGTGTACGACGGTAAAATCGTCGGACATCGGGTGCTAACGTACCCATACAAAAGGGCGCCCGATATGCCTAATAGCCGTCAGATTTGGGGGAGGCGATCTGACGGTGGACGGGCGGAGAAGGTGCGCGGGGTTTAGCAGAAGTGCACGCGTATTATATTTTAATTTTTTGTGGCGCGGGTGGGTAGGAACTTTAGAAAATGGTGCTGGCGCGTTCATTTATTTATTAATCAGATATTAATAAATTCCAAAGAAATGCACGGGGAAGTTAGTTTTTGCATTTGGAGAGGGGTTTTTGTGTTTTGGAAGGAGTCCAAACACTAGGGAAGGGGAATTATGCGGAGATGAGGGCTCTTACTAAGATCCAAGTCACTTAGTAATTCCTAGGAAGATATTTATGGTTATGTTTCAACCAAGGGGAGGGGATATTTACATAGGGGAGTTATTAACATAGTTTTAATAGGGGGAAGGGAAAATAGATAGGGAGTTAAATAATAATGTCAGTAGTTAATATGAAAATGACAAGAAGAGCACTAAGTCCCAGAGATCTTAGGCTTCAAAGGGGAGATAGGACTTTGCAGAGAAGATATGTACCCTCCTTCGATAAAGCAAATCTTTTACCAAGTCAAATGATATGGAAAATGATGAACTAAGAGATATCAAGTAGATCTTGACCTCTTCAGGGGAAGTTAGTAAGTGATTTGAGGAATAAAAAGAAGGGGAAGTTAGTCATGCCTCTCTTGAAGTCCTTCAAATGGGAACTTCCTGCTGACTATGATCTGTATGAGTGTAACACTTGAAAATGTGGAATTAATCACAAATCAACATTCCGCAACCTCAAAATTACCTACCCAGCCTACTTACCTAACATTTTTTCTTCTTTTTGGTTTGGGTGCACTTGGACTTGTAAACCCAGCTTTTCAACTTTTTCTTTTCATGTCTTCCTATCTACATCTACACTTATTTCTTCCAAGGGCCCAGATTAAGCAGTTGGGCTCCTTTGATTCTCTACCTATCTAAGAATCTACCAAGATTAAGTTGTTTGGACAAATTATTCATTCTCTATATTCTAAAATAGGAAATTGAAACCTAAGGAGACCAAGATTAAGATGTTTGGACTTCCCTTCAGCTGAAAATTGTACAAAAATGAAATAACTCTTCAAAATTGGAATGCAGCAGAAGAGCTTTGAGTAGCATTCTTTCATGGCCTCTTTCTTTGGTGACTGTTAGCAAATATGGAGCATTGCAACATGCAAAGTATGACATATTTGGCCTGTAAAAATGTCCATCATGAAATACGAGTAACCTGCTGCAGCAGGAGGCTAACATCGATGAAGGTCAAATCATTCCCTAGATCTATGCATCAATGGATAATAGGTAGGCAGGTCACCAAGTTTCCATCATTGAGGTAGAGGTGGAACCAGGGATAGAGTTGTAGGAAGAGCCTCAATTCATCTTGTAGTAAAATAAGCGCATGCTCTAGGATGGAGCAATAGAGAAAGTAAAGTGCATAAAATAACTTTGAGGCCATGGAAGCTACATGGTAGATAGTTAATCAGGTGCAGGCATAATAGCATGTTTTTAGTTATGAATGGATTTGTTAAGGGAATTGGAGTCCATTGAGAGATGGTATATGCATCAATCTAGTTACAACGAAGCATGTTGGGTACAACAAGTTAAGGTAACTAGTGTATTGTTATATTTATTTATGCATTGTGTTGTAACATTTTATGACACCTTTAAAAGTTACAAAAAAAATTAAAAAATTGCGAGTTTATTCCCTAACCAAATCATCTGGCATATTTAGACTTGATTAGGAAAATAGTTCCTATGTATTTTTCTGTATCATTTTTAGTTTTCAAATTAAATAAATTTTATTTATAAAATTATATATTCTATAAAATTATTTACTTAATTTATTAAAACTTTTTTGTTAAAAAAATTATCAGGCCAAACCCAATTTCTAAATCCATGTTATATACATTAGCCAAAAACAACTCACAAGTCAAATCAGAAAGTCCAATAAAAAATATGTCCCCACCCCTCACTTCACACATTAAACCACCATAATCTATAATGCCTTGAGATGTGTGAAATGATAGATCAATGGATTGGGGGGCTGCCTATTTGACTTTTAACCTATCCCCCTCCGCAATATTGATTCATTTTTACTGATTTTACACATGTTCCCATTTCATCTGTTGTGGACCCCTTACATAAACCATTTACCATCTACTACCCCACCCACCTTCCACCCCTTCCCCCTCCCCCCAAAAGACCATTGTAAAATGACTTTTTACATATCAGGCAGGAAGGTCTACGAGGTATGCAAGAAAATGTATATATTATAAAGTCTCTATGAAAGGAGATAATGGAATGAAGAATTTAGAGTCGTATTTTTATGAAATTAGCTTATGGGTGAGGCTAGGTCAGTAATCAAAATATCCATGTGTAGGTAAAAATGAAGATACACATTTCAAAAGTACATTTAAGAAAAAATCATTCCAATGTGATAAAGATATTTCCTTCCTATGAAATAACTTTACAAAGGTGAAAATGAAATTTTATAGAGCAGACAAATGGTTCCTTTTTGTTATGGTATAAAAAGGAAAATAATTATGAAGAGGAAAAAGGGGGAGATGAGAAGATTTTTTATATAATTTACTAGAAATGGTTGGAGACTAGGAACCAAAACAATAGATGGTTTCAAGAGAAAAAGGAAAATTATTTATGAAGTTTCATTTATTCATAAGTATACCAAATCTGGGAAAAAATAAACATGAAAACAATGAACATTTTGGGTAAATTGTTTTTAATTTCATTTATGAAATTCATAAATAAATAAATTCTACAATGGAGAAGTATTACAAGACAAGGTTTTCAAAAGCATGCATGCTTTTACAAGAGCAATGATTATTTAATGAAATATTTCAGGATTTGATTTATGAAATTCATGAAAACAAGAACAATTTTACAGGTCAAAACAAGACATGGTTTTATATTGAAAACATGGTTTTTCAAAACCACGGGAGGGAATGATTTTTATAGAAATATGGAAATATGATTTTATATATTTTGGGAAATATTTTTATGAAAATATCTTATTCCCAAAATTTCAAGATTTGTATTTTTGAAAATTAAAAAGTAACAAAAATCAATCATTTTCAAATTTTAAGACAATGATTAAGCACCTAAAAGATAATTAATTGAATTATTAAAGGAATTTATCAAAGGATAGGGAATTAATCAATTCTATAAAAGGGGATCAATCAACTAGATTAAGGGCATACTAACTAAGATCAACAGACAGAAAATTAAGGTAGATTTGTGAAAATAATGGGTAACTAGTTTAAAGAATAAATGCAACCAATTAGCAATTAGTGAGCTATTTCCTAGATTTGGAGGCACAAGGCTTTCAATCAACTCCAAATTTCCTGTAGTTTTTCATAAATTCTTTTTATTTTAATATATTGTTCAAATTCTTATTCCAAAAATCTAGACACAGTCATCTTGATGTAATTCTCTATATATTATTTAATTTTCATTGTAAAAGGGTTGGCTTTTTATGCCAAAATCTTGTCATTTTTGTAAAGAGTTTTATTACATGAATTTTAATTAAAGTATTATGGCATTAGTTTCAGGACAAAAATTGTTTCTCATGTATGTCTTTCCCTGTTATTTCATTATATGCTTCTTCATATGTTCAAGATAACATAGGATTTATCAAAAGTATAGGTTTGAGTATCAACCTCCCTGACATCCCACAACAAAGTTATCATCTACACTGACATTAGTAATTGAACAGTCTATTTAAATTAGCTCCTCTAAGTCATTTAATTGTTGTTTCTACCATCTCTTGAATGTATATATATGTGGTTGAAGAATTTTTCTACGCACATCTACTATATTTGGTTGATTAAGTATTCAATATGAATACTTAATTATCTAATTTCTCTTCTATTCCTCTACCAAACTCTATAAAGTCATATTATTTTGTCAAAGTTGGACGTTGACACTTTTATTAAGTTGCAGCAAGAGAGAGATTTATTTCTGAGCAAATATTAGGTACTCATCAATAACTATCTACAACAAATCATATATTTGGTCATTTGCTTCATGGGTTGTTTTCTAGTGACAGTGAACGTTCAAATAAAATCCATGTAACACTTGAGGGAGCCCCCTCTAGTTCAAGGGCCATCTTGAACCTGAGTTTTGGTAAAGTTAGTTTCTTGGCACTGTTTTGCAGCCAAGAAATGCCTTTGAGAAAGAGATCCAACATTTGGTATCGTTGTCGGGGAGTGAAGTAACGAAGAAATCTAACCCCAGAGAACGATAAAGGCTAGATTTATTTCTTGTTGGTGAACAAGGAGTAGGCATTTGATATTGGTAGTAATTTCTTCACATGGAACCTCCACTTTTTTTATATGATGATTCCACTGGTTTGAGATTTCGGCTACATCCATTGATGTGATAGCTCAAGGTTCATTGATGGTTGCATTCAGAAACATATTTTTCTTTATCTTAACAATAATTAAAATACTTCAGATTTCTAAAGAGGATGTAGTTTTCCAAGTTCACCTGTAAGTATTAGTTGCCTATGGAGTTTATGTTCCATATTGTAAATAGCTTTCATATCTTCATATGCATGCAAGGTGGCCTATCAATCAATCCAATCTTCACATGGTTGCACTGGAAGAATAACTACATTTAACAATGCAAATTTCCAGCTCAGTTAAATAGAGGTTGTGTGGGATTGAATTAGTCATTTTCATATTTCAATATGTAATGTGTTGGTTTTAGAATAAATAAATTTTAGTGTGCAACGAATCAACAATTGTTTCAGTTTGGATTCTAGTTTTAGTACGTAGTTTGGTTTTCTTACAGCAAAATAAGTTGGAGGAGATGAGAAAAAATTTTGTTGCCTATTAACTCCACTAGCCCAATGGATTAAGACTTGTTGTAGTTACTTTTACTTGCAGCAGCTGGTAGTTTTCTTTTAGTTGGAAGCTTACAGATTTCAGACTGTAGAATAGGTTTCAAGCTCCAAATTGCAGGTTTGAGAGTGCAGATGATTAATTTTCCTTTGGCAAAAATCCATGCCCAATAGAATCAAGGTAGTTAGTCTACTATTTCTCTACATCCCACTAGGGGAAGCAGTCCCTGGCTGGAGCCTGATGTTGTAACTTTTTCTGACACCTTTAAAAGTTACAATAAATTCAAAATTACCAGTTTAATCCCTAGCCAAATCATCCAACATATATAGATTTGATGAGGCAAATAGTTCCTATGTATTTTTTTGTGCCATTTTTAGTTTTGAAATTAAATAAATTTAATTTTATAAAATTATGAATTATATATATTTTATAAAATTATTTATTTAATTTAATTACAACTTTTATTAAAACAATTATCAAGCCAAACCCAATTTTTGAATCCATGTTATATAAGTCAGCTATCAACAACTCACAAGTCAAATAAAAAAGTCTAATCAAAATAATGTCCCCACCCCTCACTTCACACATTAAACCACCATAATCTATATTGCCTTGAGATGTGTGAAATGTTAAGTCAACGGTTTGTTGTGGGGCCGCCTATTCGAATTTTAACCTACCTCCCCTCCACAAACTTGTTTAACTTTTACTTCCTTTTACACATGTTCCCATTTCATGTATTGAGGACCTCCCCCCTACCTAAACCATTTACCATTTACTACCCACCTGCAAGACTATTGTAAAACTACTTTTTACATTGATTTCAATTTATAAATATCAAGCAGGAAGGTTTACGATGTATGCAAGAAAATTTATAAATAATAAAGTCTATATGAAATGTGATAATGGAGGGAAGACTTTTACAGTCATATTTTTGTGAAATGAGCTTACAGGTGAATGATTCAAGGAAGAGGAGGCTAGCTCAACAATCAAAATATATATTCGTGCAAGTAAAAAATGGGGATAAATGGGCAGTGGCAAGATAGTTATGAGAAAGTTAATCAAGGAAAGGTCAATTAAATGGATTTTAGGCATAAATTGCCTTGGCTAAATTCGGAATTGTTGTTCTTAATGTTCTGCATGTGTTGCATGGATTAAGGAAGTTCCTGAAACTTTAACCTTATGAACACTGGTAATTGTGTTTTGATCATAATTATGCTAATGTTTATATATATGTTTGTATGTGTTAACACAATTGTCTAATAGAGATTTCAAGGATCATTCTTGTGGAAGAATGATTGTTTTATGCAGATGAATGGCATGAAAATATTCCTAGTTTTATGAAGAATCAAGTGGGAAGAGTAGTTGTCGAATATTTATGAGGCTCGTGTATTATGTGGATATAATTTTGATAATATTTGTTTATACTATGCCTATGCTTATGTTATAGTAGGCAATGTTGAAGGATACATTAGCAGAATAAAAGAAGTTTGATCAGAATCACGTTGGGACAAGCATGGATAGTGGATAGAGCGATAAACCTATGACTTGGGTTGTGGATGCATGCAGTAAGGTGTGGGAATGACAATATAGACAAGGTTTCCTGGTAGAGAAAGTGTGGTCTCTGGATGTGCAGTGTTGTTTTTGTGTACATGGTGTTCATGTGGTGTCATGTACATGTCATACATTTTTTGTTGTGTACATGTGGTACTGTGTCATGTTTATTGAGTAGTTTTTGTATCGTGGCATGTTTATTTGTTGTGTTGTACTATGTGTATGTATATGTGTTGCGTGTACTTTGGGTTTAGGTGTATGTGTAGTGTTGCACATCGGGTGTAGGTGTATATGTTTTGTTGTACATTGAGTGTAGGTGTATGTGTTGTACATTGTGTGTATGTGTATGTGTTGTGAACAGATTGGTTCTTAGGATCCTTAGAGGTTATGGGTTGAGATGGTAGTTATTTGGAGCCCTGGATATCTTAGGATGAGAATAATCTTGAGTTGCTTATATTGAGGGTAGAGGTAGTTTAGTATGTAGATGCCCTTGTTGTTGATATTGAGGGTAGATTCAGTATAGTCTCTGGATTCCCTTGTTGGTGATATTGAAGGTAGAGGTGGTATAGTATTTGGATTCCCTTATTGCTAATATTTAGGGTAGATGAAATATAGTATCTAGATGTCCTTTTCATTGATATTGAGGGAGGAGGCAATGCAGTCTCTAGATTCCCTTGTTGAAGGTATTGAGGGAGGAAGTGGTGTAGTATCTGGATTCCATTGTTGATGATATTGAGGGAGGAGG
This sequence comes from Pinus taeda, assembly GCA_000404065.3. Taxonomy (NCBI): domain Eukaryota; kingdom Viridiplantae; phylum Streptophyta; class Pinopsida; order Pinales; family Pinaceae; genus Pinus; species Pinus taeda. Next base: position 20,310 of record APFE031685011.1, on the reverse strand, counting down.
CAATATAGTCTCTGGATTATTTTGCTGATTTGAAAGGGAAGAGAAGAGAAAGCATTGGGTGCTTTCCTAGTTTGGAAATCAATTTAGTGTGTGCACGTGGTCAAAGAGAACATAAGGCATTGGGTTTTTGTTGGTTTGGAAAATGACTTAGTGTGTGTACATAAAAGAACAACAAACAAAGGCAAAAGAAAAGAACCATTTAAAATATAAGTATCATTATTTTATTTTAGTTTTAATTATGCACGTAGTTTGTGATTTTTATTTATGATGGTTTGTTTTTGGACTAACTGGATGTGATAGATTTATATATATGATGATTTTATGAAGAGCTAATTTGACTTTCTATGATAGGAAGTCAAATACAATTGCAAGTGTAACTTATTGACGAGTTATCAATGAGGTATGATTTGCATTTGTTACAATTCCTTTTGAGTCTAATGGAAATGATGTGTTTGGTACAGGAAAGCATGGAAATGCCTAGTTTTGGTGGTTGAAACTAGCTTCTAGGGTGTTAGCAGTAGCGGTAAAAGGAATTGGAACAAGAAAAAGTGTGTCGGTAAAGCATTCAGGAGCAAGGCCATTGTGGGATATTGGTACCTAATAGTGTCCATTGATTTCCATGAGCATTCTATGACTGGTATGATGGTTTTGAGGCAGGGATATGTTTTGGTTTTTGTACTGTTTGATGCAAGGAAACCTTTCTAAGGGATGAATCGCTCGGTAAAGAGATTCTCATGGAATGTGGAAGGTGTGAATGCATGAAAGGGGGTGACTGGATTTCCCGAGGGACTATGTAGAAAAGAAGGGAAGTTCATGAAATACATTTGTTTGGTCATTAGCATTAATGGATGTAATCATAAACACATTGGAAGTGTGCTCTAGAATAATGAGATGATAAGAATTCACTAAGACAATAAGTAGCACAAGATTTGTAGCATTGGACACTGGATTCAGACTTTGATTTTAAGAGTGGATTATGGACATCCTAAGAAGGAGGTGAATCCTAGCACTACTTTTGAGGACAGAGGTGTGAGCCTTTGGATTCCCTTGTTGTTGATGTGAGTATCGTATCCATTGTTTTGTTTGTTAAAGAAAATGTGCATATGTATACATGTGTATATTATTGTAAATATTGTATTGAGATATTTTTTTATATCCTCCATATACAATATGATTTGTTGGTTGAAGAAAATGTGCATATGTGTATGCATTTTTCAAATTAAATATTTCATTGAGCTAGGTTTATAAATCTCCATAAGCACTATGGTGATCATGTTTTCAACAATTGATATGTTTTAAATACTATAATGAGTTGGGTTATAAAGCTTCATAGATAGTATTTTTTGTTAGTTAGAAGATTCTTAGAACAACGAGGATGGTATCCCCCCAAGGGGGAGGGGTTTGTAACAACCCCTAGTTTATTTTCCATGTAAATAAAAATAGGACCATCGTCATGGGATACATATTCCAAGTTGAATGGTGGGTGAACATCATAGTGGGGATCACCTGTGCTTTATTTATGGCTATGGAAATTGGCAAAGGCATTGGAAAATGAAAAGAGGAAATAATTGGAATTTTATTGATTAAAAGGATGTTCATATTTTGATTGGTTTACTTGGAGCTTGATTTAAAAAAGTTTTTTAAATTCCATCTGGCTGCTATTTTTCCAGGGTGAGCTCTTTGCACCAGTAAGGTCAGATGATTCCTAGAACATAGATACACAACAAGTGCATATTTGGCCTTTGTTCTGTATTTGTTATTCTTTATATCATTTCTGGATGGTTATTGATTGATGTAAAATAGAGGATGGGAAGGTCCTACCAACTCTTTTGAAAAAACAAAATCAAATGGAGTGGTAGAATTGTGTTTTAAAAGGTGGGCTAGAAATCAACACTTGAAAGGTAGAACTTGATAATAGTACGCTATCTAATTTAGATCTAGAGACACAATAGAACACGGAAAAAAAATGATGGTATTGATGAGTCTTCCCTGCAAATAAGCTCTAACTATTAGACCATTGCCCAAATTTTTGTTATCTGCAATGACAATAGTGACTCTAGCTTTATTTGTATGAAAGCAACTTTAGCCATTGTCCTGTTCATTTCATATGAATGGTTTTGATTTTCAAACCCCAACTAACTTATTGTTAAACTAATTAAAGCTTTGATAAAAAACGTATAGCTTTCAAAGCTATTTTCTAATCTCTTTTATTGAGAAAATTTGTCTTTTTACTTTAGGTACTATAGATTGCTACTGTGTGACATATGCTATGATATAATTGCCTGGATAAATAGATAGAAGTGTTGTAGAACATAATCTTTTTTAAATCTAAAGAAACAAAATTTCCAAACACAAATTTTATTAGTTAACAACATCTTTTAGACTTCTTAGCTAAGTTATGATTATATTTCAGTACGGGAGTTTGTGTACGCTGGTATTGTGTTGTCTCTTTGGCTTCTGTCAAGTAAAAATGGTTAATAACGAATGTGTTCTTGAGCAGCAGACACACATCTTATTCTACTATCGACATGGATATCCATGGTTTTCAGGCATGGCAAAAAAACGTTGATGTCAATGGGATCTCCAAAGTCCATGCTGGATGAATTTAATACTAGTAATGTTTTTTATTCCTTGTCAGATAAAGAATGTCACAAGTCAAATTCAAATAAACAGAAGCAGGTCAATAATGAAGGAGAAGCTATTGCTTTCTTTCCAAGTCAATTTCTTTGATTTGTTGGTTTTTGTCATGTTTTGAGTGCGGACCTGTGAAATTCCAAATTGCATGTTGGTTTATGTAAAGGGGAAATCTCTCTCTCTCTCTCTCTCTCTCTCTCTCTCTCTCTCTCTCTCTATATAAATATATATATATATATATATATATATATATATATATAATATATATATAGATATATATGTCATCATGTTTCGGAGATCCATGTTACATTTGCACATAAGTTTAGATATCATTCATCTATCTAAACACAAAACAACAACAACATTGAGATTTTGCTTTCACTCAATCTATAACATGTTGCATCTGTCTTCATCAATGTTCTTCTTCCATATGCTATCCACTTATGACATTTCCTTTGCAATATTTGGTGCATTTTCTAGTTATAGGTCATTTATAGATTATAAATATCTTCAGAGTTTCACTTTTAATTGAGTATTCAACTGAACATGTTGATTCTCTTATACATAATTATTTTTCCCTCCACCCACTTTTCATAACTTCCATAACCATTAGGCAGGGACTTGCAACTTCGATGTTGCTTTGCTTGTTTAGTAAAATATTGCTGAGACTTTAATTTATTGAAAGTTGTAGTATTTACAATTTATGAAGTTTCAAGGTCTAATTTTTAAAAGTCTAATTCTTTAAAGGGTGCTAGCTCAATGGAAGAGCACCTACCTTATAAGCAGGAGGTTGGTAGTTCGATTCCATTGTGCCCTGACATCCATATGGAATGACGACGATCAATTTTTGCTGGAGGAGGCTCTTTTGATCATCACCAATGAGCTTTGGTGACATTTTTTTACCCTCGCCAAAATATGAAATGGTGGTGGTCAACGAACACCACCATATGAATGCATCAATAGTGATGTCCCTCAAAGGTCCGTAACCATGAATCATTGTTGTTGATATGAAATGGTGACAATCACTATCCATCATTATAGTCATTATTCGTGATAGACCTTGAATGTCACGACAACACCTCTACCTCTAGAAATGCGGCTTTTGGAAACAAGCAACGAAACTCACCATATATATGCGGCAACAGTGACAACCATGAAAGATCCATCATAATAAATTATTGTTATTCATATGAAATGGTAATAGTCACTATCCATCATTATAATCAATATTCATGAGGGACCTTGAATGTCACCATAACACCTATACTTTTGGTGACGGCACATTTGGTGACGTTTAATTTTTGGTGACGGAGGCTATGGTCTATCACCATTTCTCATATGAAATGGTGACAGACGCTATCCATCATTATAAATCATTACTGGTTATGGACTTTGAATGTCACTACAACACCTATACTTTTGGTGATGCCACCTTTGGTGACGTTCAATTTTTAGTGACGAAGGCTATGGTCCATCACCATTGTTCATATGAAATGGTGACAGTCGCTATCTGTCATCATAAATAATTATTGGTGATGGAATTTGAATATCACTACAACACCTATAGTTTTGGTGATGCCACCTTTGGTGACATTAAGTTTTTGGTGATAAAGGCTCTTTTGACTGTCATCAATGAGCTTATGCTGACATTTTTTGCTCATCACCAATGTCCTTTTTCCTTGTAGTGTAAGACTCCTCTTATTCCTTCCTTACATGCATACGTGTAATAATAAAGTCCTTGTTAGGATCTATAATTCTCAACACTATTGTGCTGGTGAGAAATTTCTTTAGCTACTCAAAGCTTTCTACACATTGGGAAGTCCACTCACATCTCTTTCCTTTGCTATGCAAGGATGTGATAGGATCTCCTATCTTTGAGAAATTCCTAATAAATATCTTATAATAACCTGCTAATCCCATGAATGACTTAACCTCAACCACATTCCTTAGAGTTAGCCACTCCATTATGGCCTTAATATTTTTGTGATCAACTGAGATCCCCTCCTTGGAGATGATATGCCTCAAATAATGCATTTTTTACTAGAAGAATTCACACGTGTTAATATTCGCATCAAGCTTGTCCTCCCTCAATAATTGTAGCACTACATCAAAACAAGATGCCTTCTGAATAACTCAATTTCCTTCTTCTCGAGGTCATTGTCAACATTCTCATGGCTAGAAATTTGTATTGCGAAAAGGATGCATCGTTTTCTACTACTAAGTTTGGCTTGCATGGGAGTGATCATCCTTGCAGATGTAGACTTCCTTTTTCCCTCTAGAACTATGCCCTCTCCTTGCTCATCTAAGCATTCAATTTCTTTGTTATAACAATCCACCTTAGTCTTGTGCAGATATAACCAGTTTTTATTGCTGCGACAATCACTCGCCAAAATTTTCCTACACTCAAATTTTGAAGCCTACTATCGATCTTTCGATTGGTCATTCCATTTTCACTTCTTGGTCAGTGATGCTTTTGGGTTCCCTTATTGGATTATAAGTGTCAAATTCACTTGCTCAGACATGATTATTTTACAGAAGCTTGAATGAGCATAACATGGTCCATCATATTGTGCATGTGCGAATCTCCAATCCATGTCAACAATCAATGTGCATTGACATGGACAATTTCTCACTTCTAGCTACATTTGTATTTCTATTTTGTTGAGTTTTGGAAACTATCACTTACGTGCACCTTTATTTTCACGATGTCATTTCATCTTTTCAGTTGTCACTTTCACTTTCTTTAACTCTAGTTAGTTTTGTTTTCATTCTATATTATTCTAGTATATGTTACTTTCACTGTCTTTCACATATTGCAAGTGTCGTTCACACAGTAGCAATCATCGTCTTTTGGCATGTTAAGTGTCCCAGGATTTACATGAGCTTGTTTTGGTGGTTTCAAGAGTTTATCTTTGCGAAAATGAGTTGGTCTTACCATCTAGGGATTCTTCGCACTCATTTCCAAATTTTTAAGCATTGTTGCGCAAGTGTTGCCACTATCATTGCAAAATGTATCTTTAGTATCACACTTGTCGTAAGTTATTGCAAAGGTTGTTGCACTAAGGGAAATATGTTCCCATGTGTTATAGATGATCTATGTTGTCTCGTCAAATGTCTAAGTGCATGATCACAGTCAAATCCTATCACTATTCACATCAGTTTTACTAATCCCACACTTGGCCAAATTTCTAAAAATTTCTAGCAACTTAGCCTTATCTGAACTTCTTGAACTAGGCATTACATAGTCCTAGCCCTCAAGCTACAACCTTGCCTTTTGACACTACAAATTTGTATTTCATGCCTCCCATGGCCTTGCACTATATAGTTTCAGTGCTCAATCCCAAGCCTTGGCCTCCAAAATTACGTAATTCAACCCTACATCCTGAACCCAACTACACACTACACAATCTCTGACCTCGTGATCAAAACTTGAGCTCTTGAAATGCATAATTCTGTAATCACCAAGCCTCATATACCTCTAGAAATAGTGTAGTTGGCTGAAATAGTGAAAAATCCCTCAACTTGGCTCACTCACTCCCAAACTACAAAATTTCTCTCTCCTTCCCAATAGATACTGTGAATTGTGTAGTCTCAAGGTTCAAGCATCAACCTTGAGCTCTTGAACTATGTAATTGCACAATCACTTGGACTCCTATATCCTCCAAAACTACATAATAGGTTGATCTAGTGCCCATCCCCTTATCCTGTCACGCTGAGATCCAAAATTGTGTAGTGTTCTTCCTCAATCTAGGGTGAACTACGGATTGTGTAGTCTCAAGGCTCAAGGTTGGCCCTTCATTGCCTGAGTTGTGCAGTTGTGTAGTCACTGAGCCTCTCCCGTAGACTACTACCAGGTTTCGGCTTAGTCTACGCATTATCATGAAACGTATTAGACTAGGGATTTATCGAATTGATGTCATCTTGGCATGAGTGGACTGCATATGCATGTACTATATGATGCTATGGCCAAATGATGAAGAAGGATATGGGGAAGGACAACATGCTAGTGTTTGTGCATTATCATGAAAAATATTAGACTAGGGATTTATCAGATTGATGTCATCCTGGCATGAGTGGATTGCATATGCAGGTACTCTATCATGCTATGGCCAAATGTTGGAGAAGGATATGGAGAAGTAGAACATGCTAGTGTTTATGCATTATCACGAAACATATTAGACTAGGGATTTATCAAACTCATGTCATCTTGGCATGAATGGATTGCATATGTAGGTACTCTATCATGCTATGGCCAAATGATGAAGAAGGATATGGAGAAGGAGGAAATGCTAGAAAACACATATGGAGCTAAAGAGATAAGATGATCATCAAGCAAGAACGAAAAGGAACACCAGACTGTAATAGTAGATTAAATATCAAGATCGCATGGAAGACTCCTCATTTTCAAGTCATAAGGAGAAGCACGAAGAAGAACAAGCACCATTTTTTCAAGAAGAAAAAAAGAAAGAAGTAGAAAAGAATGGCTTGGAACTACCACATCATAATTCATTACATATATTTCTTGTTGTATTGGATGTTGAATGTATTATTATTGTTTCTGTGTGTCTCTACTAAGGTGGTATTATTACCTCTCTCTTAGAGTCTCGCTCCTCAACCCCCCCCCCATAGTAAAATAACTTTGACACGCATACAACTGAACACACACGAGGCAGGTACACTTACTTTTCAAAGGCACATTTGCACTCCCCTCTCTGGATGACAGTTAGAGCTAAGGAAAATTTGTAAGAATATATAGCAGGTGTGATGATATCCTGGATGGGGCTCCTATTCCAAATGGTGTGAGGTCTTATTGGGACTTCACATCTGGGAGACCCCATTAGTTAATAGATTTTTAGCACTGTCAAAAAAATGGCACTAGAAGGAGAGCTAAATGACAAGTTGTCCCTTTGAGTCTATTTTGAATCTCTTATCGTAAATGCATCATCCTCAAATCATACTCCTTGGGTTTCTTTCTAGCCTATCCCCTGGTGATATTTCAATCCCCAATGAATCTCTTCATGACTTGTCTTAGTTGAAGTTTGATGGTGAGGGTGGTACATCCATTATCAAGCATGCATCTCTTTTTCTTAAGTTTTATGAATACTATGAAATTGATTGTAAATATTTGGTTTGTATTGTTTTCTTCCTCACCCTTGAAGGTCAAGTTAGCCGATGGTGTCACACTCTACCACCTACTTCCATTCATTCTCTTAACCATCTCTTTGAGGAGCTTCATTTATCATTTTATAGGTATGATTCTCTAGATTTTTATAAAAGAATCATTCTACTTCGAATGGAGCCTAATGAAGTAGTTGAGGATTTATCTAATCGATTCCTTCACCTTTTTTATGAATTTCCTAAACAAGATACAGATTGGGATTTCTTGAAACAAAATTTTAAGTGTCTAGGTCATATCTCTTTGCACAGTGAATCCAAACCACCTAATGTTTCTTCTTCCCCACCTCTTGTAAATTTTCAAACACATCTAACTTCATAGGAGGAACTTCTTGTCTCTTTTGTTACTTCTCCTCTCCCTTTTCTAGTTCTGATGAGGATGCCCCCTTATGATGATAATAAAGTTGGGAAATATGGGCATCAAATTCATAATCCATCCTCTCATCATCATTCCTCTTCTCATGACTCATACCCCATGGAGGAAATCCCAAAGTGGTTTGTGGGGCCTGCGGCGAAGGGCAATATTTTCATTCCTCAAGATGGTATTAACAGTCATAACTTTAGTCTTGAATCTGAGTTGGATTTATGCTTTCCTTTATCATCTACATGTCATCACTCTTTGTATTGTGATATTCTTGATAAATCTACTTGATGCTCAAGTTATTGGTTTAAATTGCAATTTGGTACAAAGGAGTCACATTGTATAGGTAGAGGAGTAGAAAAGTCAAGATTCATTCGATATTTCTTCTCTTCTTCAAAGTACTCCATGTGAAGACTGATTTTCCTCATTCTTAACTTATATTGAATCTATTAATATAGGTAATGAATTGAATTGAATCATTTTGTTTAGATCTATAGTATTGTGTAATAACCATTCTAATGATAATCATTATGTTGATGTATGTGATGATGAATGCCCAACTGCACCAGATGATCTTTAAATTTCTCATGAAAATTTTAATTTGAATGATTTAGATCTAGAATCTATTTCGGTTGAATAAAATGCCCTTATCAAAACTTCCTCTTTTTCCCACTATCCCTTGTGCTCTCCTGTTTACGATGCATCTACATGCGATGAAGATACTCCATGCTCTTCAAGTTATTCATCACATGACCTCACTCCTCAATTGACACAAGTTGGTGAGGTTTTCCATGATTAAAGAGAAAATAATTAGATCATTGAGTATCTTTCCATCCCTTATCATCTCTTGTTTTGCATGAGGACAACTCTTCAAATCAGCCTGCTCATGAAACTTCCCTATCTCTAGATTTGTGATCAGAAGAATCTTTCATGTTGAGTAATCTAGTTATCGAAGTTGTAAAATATGATCAAATCAGTGAAAGATATCGCTTCCATCTAGTTTGATCAGTAAAATATGATCAAATTAAGTCAGGTTTGGTTTTCTTCACAAAATTATTCTTTCTGCAGGGTTTCACTCGATGTAAATTCTTTCTTGAAATATATTTGGCATTGCGGATATGATCTTTCAAACATTTAAGTATTGATTTCTGATTAGATTCAAGTTTCTATTTCAAACTATTCATCTTCATGCAAATGTCCTGTATCAAACTCAGGTTTGGAATGTGAATATCTCATAGAATCATGGAACTATGAAGTTGATTATTCTAAGATTATTTTTTCCAGAGGAGTCATACCTATCACACTCTTTTGAGAACAATCAGCTCCTTATCCTTCTTGTGAATATTCTGATGATGATATTTTTCTTCATCACACATGAAATCCTCTTGGGTGTGAGTGAATGCATGGATTATTTGATGAATCAAATTCTTCTTCACTTATTTTACCCTTACTAGTTTCATGTGTTTTTTTATACTAGCATTCCTTTTTACTTCTTTCAACAATTACAATGCTAGTGAAGTGTATAACCAGTTACAATAAAATGGCTTGTTACACTCATCATGTGAGGAAGATGATTCTATTATCAAGAGCATTTGTGAAACTATTCAAATGATTTATCTTTATTAATTACAAATTGGGAATTTGATGCTTTGATCAACCGATCTGATCATGATTTTATTTATGATGATTGTCATTCAACTTACTATTTTCCCATCAACACATCCAATTATATTTGTTTTACATCCTTGGATTTTTATGGTTTAAAATCTCACTATCCAGGTACTTTTCAAGTGGTTGTGGCACTTCCGCACTCATGGATAGTTATGTCAAGTTCTCATATCATTACACACATGTTGAATATGATCATATCTATTTCTCCTCACAATATTCTCATTGTAATCCCATGCCTCTAATTAAAAATTCATCTTTTCAAAGATTTCAGGGTTCTCAAGATGATTATCATAAATTTTATGACCCGATCGATGAATGGATGGAACAGTCTCACCTGGAAAGGTCCATCACAAATAAAAGGTTTTGATCTTCACTCATGCTTGCTAAGGCATTCGGTGTAGATGGAGACACATTTGAGGGAAGCTTTCGTGGTTTGTTGAATGATGGTCCTCATAGAAAAGGTGAGAATATAAACTAGTTATAATTGGTGGCTATGGCCTATACTTCTGTTGAAAGGCAATACCTTAGAATTTTTGTGCAAGATACTCAAGTTATTATCTTTTATGTTGCACATTGTTTTATATTTATTTTAATCGATCACATATTTTTTATTGTAGGTCAGGAAAAATTATGGTGGCTATGTTGGAAATTCCAATGTACATGACCTTGACCTTCTAGTTGGTTATGTTAGGATCAGGCCTAGTTTCATTTTAGTTTATCTGCACATTCAGCCTACATTCATTTCCTGTGGTTTTCCTATGCTTTCTGGTTTTGGTTTCACATCATGTTTTGGTTTATCCACTTTTTGTTGTCTTCTGGATTTGTTTCCTTATTTTGTGTTTGTTTCCTTTTGTTTTGTCAGACCTTGCCTGAATATGCTCTATTGGATCAAAAGGGAATGTGGAAAAATCGAAATGGACTTTATGACACTGCAACATTTGGTTAACTTATTTTCCTTCTTCCTTTTCTTGGTTACATATTTTGGTCGATGATGTTTCGATGGAAAATATGATCCTTGCATTGAGGAAGCCTTGTGTCGAACCATGACCTCCATGTCTCTTCTAGAAACCTCATCCCCAAACTTGGGTTTTTATGTTTCGATGTTTTTATCCTAATCCAATCAAGCCGAGAAGGACATGGGAAAAAATATGTGAGCACATGTACTTGTTATTTGATTTTCCATGGTCGTTATTCTGATTATATGTTTTTTATAAGCATGGTTCTATGATGTGATCTAGTTATGGATATTGTTCATGATTTGATAGTTTATTGAATGATTGATGAATGCATTGGATAACAAGTGGTGTGGCAGCTAGCTTGAGAGGGCGTTAATCGTTCTTGGTGATTCTCATATGAAGTTCAAAAATTTATGATCAGATATGCATTCATGACCTATAGCTTATAGGTTTATCATATGTTTGACAAAAGGTCTATCCTGGATTAGGAAAGGCTAGGAAAATTTATTACTCAATTTCTAAATGGTTAGCATTGTTAGCATATTGTTTATGTTTCTAGAAAGTTACAGGCAGTTCCAGGTAGCGGTATGGAGGCTAGCCTAGAAAAATGGCTAAGTCTTGGAACTACTAGCACAAAACTGGAGTTTTTGGGTCATAGTTGCATAGAAGAAAGCTTATCGGTGCTATTGGATCCTAATAACCACATGCATGTTGCGTGTGGGTGTGGTTGGGGTGTCAGGCTTGTGGAAAAGTAGTTCTAGCTCAGGATCTCATCATCGGAGATTGTGGACTGACTTTTGAGTGATCTAGTGTCGCTGAGAGGTATCAATAAGTTTTATGATTTTAAGCCCCACTTCCATAACTAGAACTTGTAGGTTGGGTCATGCCATGGTTGTACTCAATTCATGTTTACCCTAGGGGGCTTGTAAAAGAAGGTAAATGTGGAGTGGGGTGTTACAGAGTGGCATCATAGCGAGGTTGAAACACTACAATTTGGGGTGAAATTAGATTATAATATAGGTAGTATATGTTGGCATGTAGGTATGATAGTTAATGGTTGTTATATGCTTTGCGGTTATATGCATGTCTATCATTCTATTGTTTTTGTAGTCACATGCATGGTAGATGTTATTTTATTAGTGCGATAATATGCACATGCATCAGTTAGTCATACATGATAGTAACTTGTTATTATATTCATTAAATTCATATGCATGAGGATTATTTTCATGGTAGTTGCTTGCATGAAAGTTAAGTTCTTGATGTTATTATGTATCATGCTATCTTAGACTGAATTGTGCAAATGTGATAGCCTCCCTTGAGATATGCTAAGGTATGATTTTGATTATGTCTTCTATTTGGTTTATCTAACATAGTATGTAGTAGGAAAATAGAATATTAGAGATGAAAAGCAGAATGGTCGACTATAGTTCACATGACTCCCAATGGGAAAGGTTAGTTGTGGAGCAAGGAGAAGAGTACTCTCCTAATTTGGCTAATACACTAAGAATTCTGAGGGAAAAGATCAAGAGTTTCCTAAAGGAAGACAATGAAAATTTGATTGGAAAGAAGGAAAGGCTTGCCATAGCTTAGGAAAAGAAAGCAAAATTCAACGTAGTCATTCTTTAAAGCCTTTCAAATTTGCATAAGCAGGGGTAATTAAGGATTAGTCATGGACAGGAGGAGAAAAGTAAAGCATATCAAAGCAAGTCTCTTTGAAGACACGGGTTGGAAACGCGTTGACATATGTTTTTCTATGTGATTTTCGCCGAAGCTTCTTCAAAAAAATTGATATGGATCACAGAAGTCTAAGTTCAATAAAGATGATACAGTCAGAGGTGGAATATCTTGGGTACACCTTGTAGGAGGGGTAGTGTTTATGGATTTCATTCTAGCTCTGGTTTTGAGAGACATCGTCACCATTACCACCAACATAATTATAGTAGGAGTGAGAAGGGATATTTTCCAAAGGTGTACATGAAAGCCAAGATAGCTCCCCTCGGTCTCAAAGGAAAAGCATGCATCTGGTGGGAAGGGTTAAACGTGTTAAAGGCATCAAAGGAAAGGAGCTGATTTGGGGTTAGTTTGATGTTAGAAAATATAGAACCTTTTTGGTGTTGAACTTGTGATGGAGATCATTGTAGAAAGTGTTTCCCTTTGTATCAAAGTGCATAGTGGATGTGTAGCAAGCCTCATATATGTAGTGTGAAGGAGGCATGGATAGTTGGGGATTGTTATCACTCAGGTTGTCCCTAAGCTCTTGAAGGGATACGGCCGAGGTAACCACAAACTAATCTTTGGATTGCAGGTTCTAGTCCACCTGCAATCAGAGAGGGCTCTCTCTTAATGATTTAGCTTTGTTGATGATGATTTTAGGCTACTTATTGGGTTCAGGGGTTTTGATTTTTTGTTTGGATGGAAGATGAATGTGAGGAAGATAATTCCAAGCAGAGAGGCAAGGAAAAGTGTGATAAGTTTCAAACCATTGGGCATGGAGTCATGGATCAAGGCTTGTTGTACCAAGAATTTCAATTTTTTGAGGATTGGGTAGACTTACAATTTTTGTTTCGGGAGGTTCTTCTTGTTTGCTGGTTGCCTTAACTGTCATGGTAGTTTCATGGGTATTGGCAACTGATTCCTCGTTGATGCCTATTTCTTGATCTAAGGCTGAGGGCTTCTCATCAGTTGGAGGTTTGGCGTCCTCATTGAATAGAATAAAAGAATCCATATCAGAATGGATTGAGTAAATCGGAAAATTATGGGGATTTTCCTCACTGCTTACCACATACTTCATCAGTGTTTCCCTGTACAGTCTCTTTTGTTGCCCAAAGACAGATAGAGTGGCATAGGAGAGGTCAAGTTGAAGGGAGCCTTGAAGTTTTGCTCCCCATGATCTTGATAGGAGCATGCCATATTTTGTTGGTATGTCAGCAACTACTACGTCCATTACGATTGTCTTATTGGGAAATTGGACTAGAGACACACAAAGGTCTTTGATTAGGCCTAAACACTTGACTTGACTTGAGTCAAAGGAGTATAAATCTTTATAACGTCTTGTGACATCAAGGTTCAGCTTTTCCATTACAGCTTTGGCCATTAGGTTATGTGAGGCTCCTGAGTCAAACATGACATTATGCAAGATTTTGTCATGTATGTGAAAACTGACATAAAAGGGTGGAACAGGTCCATATGTTGATTTATCGTTAACTTCTGGACCAAACAGTAGCTCAGGGGTATCGTCTAAAACATTTACATCATCCCTGAACTCTGGTAGTTGAAGTGAACTTTGAATTTGTTGCCTATATACATCATGTTTGGCAAGTTCTGAGAGGGGAATGGATATCTTGAGTTTTCCAATTTCTGCTTCTAATTTGAATGGTTTCTCCAATGGATTCTTAGAGTTGATAGTAGCAAATTTCTCTTTTTCAGGCATATTCTCTATGTTTTCTTTTTGAATGTCAGAGTTATGATGAATGACAGTTTGTGATCTCTCTGTTTTGGGAAGATTTTTTGGAGTGCCGTTCAGATTTCCTTTGGAGGGAGAGGAAGGTAGAGGCAGATCAATAGGAGGTTGCATGTCTGTTATATCCTCTATAGTTACCTGATGCGGGTTTGTGACAGCAATATCAGTTGTTTCTGTTATGACAACATTGTCTTTAATTTTGTTGGGCTGTTTGCTATCCTTTGTTCTGCTAGATGCAGGGACATCAATGGTCCTTGTTCTTAACTTATATTGTTTGTGCACTTCATACACAGCAGAATCATAACCTTGTTTGAAATCAAAAGACTCTCCCAACTTGGTCTGAAATTGTTTAGCATCAGGGTAGTTTCAGTCCTCTTGTGTGAGAAAGATTTGTTGTTCATTTTTCGAATCTATCAGGTTCATGTGAGTCTCATATGTGGGCTCACTGGATGTGGATGCCTCTGCATAGTTTTCTTGGAAAGGAGGCCTAATGTCATGGTCGGGACTAGCCCTTCCAGCATTTGTGGTCTGATTTTTCCTGAAGTTCGGGTTACTTATGGTGTTGGACTATTGTCCTTCCCATGATGATTTTCTGTCAACACTCTCTACTCTATCTCCTAGCCTATGCATGCCGCTAATGATAGCATCTAGTTTTTGGTCTAAGGCTGAGGGATCTTCCTTGAAAGTGGTTCTTCTCTTGGTTCTGGCTCTGTTTCTTTTGGCAATTAGGTTTGCCTCCATACTGACAGCAACATCTTGCATCTCTGCAATGCTTTGATGGGCTCTTTCCCTTAACTGATATGCCATTTCAGCATCAAAACCATTAGGGAATTTGTACAAAGCAAGATCAGGTGGAGGTCTCAAATTTTGAGGTATTGCATTGTAAACGTTATTAAACCTTGCACAGTAATCCAAAACCATTTCCTGAGGTCCTCTTTTGATAGTATCATACTCAGACAATATGTGCAAGGGGTCTTTCTTTTTCTCCCATCTGTTAATAAATGTCTCTTATAAGGCTTCTGGATTTAAAATGGAATTGGGTGTAAGTGCCCTTAACCAGGTTCTGACATCACCGGTCAAACTTTGGACAAAAATATTCATTCTCACACTGTCATCATCAATCTCATAACTCTCAAAGTAATCCTGCATTTTATTTGTATGTTTTAGGGATGTGCAGGAATTTGTGCCATCAAAATAGGTAATCTTTGCCTGATAATCCTGAGGCATAGCCCCGGGATTAGCAGGCAGTTGTAAGGGTGCATATCTATTAGCCATATTAATGGGGATAAGTGGAACAACAGGGATAAGGGGAACGACTGGAGTGACTGGGATAATAGGAGCAACCGGGGTAGTATTTGTAGTGAACAAAGGTGTGGAAGAAGTGCCTGGAGAAGTGGATGATGAACAAGGGGAAGAAGGGTTTGAATGGAACAAAACTTTGACAGGGGTTGTAAAACTACTAGGTTGAACTGTTTCGAGAATAGAAGCAGTTAAATCTTCTTGCTTCTCTTGCTTTCTGTGGATTTTAGGGATTATGTTGGGATTTTCAAAAACAGCAGGGGGATTCAGATCTAGATTTGATCTTGTGTAGTCCAAATGCTTCTTGGGAGCCAGCTTCTAACTTGTTTTTTGGGAAATTTTGTAAGAACACAGGTCGACCGACCTTTTTTAAGGTTGGTTTCTTCCTCTGTGGAGCTTCAGACTGGTTCTGTGAGATTAGCTGAGGGATTCCCCAGTGGAGTCATCATTATGTTGTCACTCAGGTTGTCGCTAAGCTCCTGAAGGGATACTGCCGAGGTAACCACAAACCAATCTTTGGATTGCAGGTTCTAGCCCACCTGCAATCAGAGAGGGCTCTCTCTTAATGATTTAGCTTTTTTGATGATGATTTTAGGCTAGTTATTGGGTTCAGGGGTTTTGATTTTTTGTTTGGATGGAAGATGAATGTGAGGAAGATAATTCCAAGCAGAGAGGCAAGGGAAAGTGTGATAAGTTTCAAACCATTGGGCATCAAGTTATGGATCAAGGCTTGTTGTTGCGTTTTATTGGTCACAAGAGGATTATGGAGTGGGATAGCTACACATGAAACAATACAAATTTGTTGAAAATATGGGATGAAAATCAGAGATGAAAGGCAATCAAGAATCTTTCATTTACTAACAGGGAAAGAGGTGAATGAATGGTTGTCTAGGAGTAGTTAAGAATTCCTAAACTAGCATTCATATGTGAAAGAAAAAACGTAAACAAGATCATTTAAGTATGCGTGTTCATAACTATTCCTGATGAAAACATGAAGAAATTGCATAAATTGAGCCTAAGGTGCAGCCAAGCAAATCCTAAACTATTATTCCTTTTTGCAATTTAGATGGTGGATTGATGATAACACAAACATAAAAACTAAACAGAGTTAAAGAACACTTATTGAACCATGTAGAAGCAGAGGAATTCCATAGTCACTCCTCGACCAGTTAAACACAGCAGACAGTTTCAGAATCCATGCTTTCAACAGTTTTTGATTATAGAAAGTATCACATTTACAGTGCGAGTCTCTGCTCGAGAAAAATATCGAACTAACAAAGATCAAACAACCAACCAACCCCTACTCCATTTTTCAGGGTGGTATATATAGACAAAATATCTAAAGTTATTTATTACAACCGACCTAAACAGGTCTGCAGGAAAAAGCTTTCTAAACCTAGCTTATGCTGGAATTAACTGTAAGTACAACTTCTTTGGGCTGCGCCAGTGGCAGCTGGATTAAAATTGAGTTAATGTGATGTCCTCTGTGGCTTGGTGCAGTGATTCTGTAATAACTTTGCATTGAGTTCTGGTCCACTAATCTCCTATGAGTTTAATGTGCAGTCATTTGTGCTGGTGAGCTTTCAATGCCTCCTCAACTGCTTCTTGACTTTCAGGGCTTTCCTTTTAATGTTGGATTTGCCTCGGCCTGAGAGAATCTCCTCTGATACACTTTTCTGCTACATTGATACTCTTTGACGTGCTTTTTATCTTCATATCCGCTCTGATACTCTTTAACCTTTGAACCTGGTCTCTCTCTGTCTTCAGATACGTTTAAATTAGCAAAATCGGGCTTTTTCTGCCATTTTCGGTGCAAAAAGGGTCGAGGAATCAAAATATTCCGTAAAGATTCTCCAATATGGCCCATTTCCCGTAGCGATGCGCGATCACTAATCGTGCATCGAAAACGACCTCTGTTTTTCATTCCGGAGCTCCGAAGCTTGACTTTCGCGCTTACACGTTTTTCGTTTTTTTGGTTGTTGACGTCAGCATGACATCAGCTGTACGGTGGATGATGTCAGCATGACATCAGCAGTGGGGTCCTATGGTATGGATGTGACGTTATCATGCTGACGTCAGCAGGGTGATGTGGTATTACGGCGGGGTGATGACGTGGTGGGACACGGTGGCAGGTGACGTGGGCCAGGCGCAGGCAGGAAGGGGTGAGGTGGAGCTGATGTGGCGTGATGACGCGACGCTCCTGTCATGCGAGGGGAAAGGCGGTTTTGGGGTTCATTAGACCGCCTTTGGTATGGAGGCGGTTTCTTTCATGGGCGGCCCGATGCAATGGGAAGGCACCAGCTGTCCCGGTGTACGACGGTAAAACCGTCGGACATCGGGTGCTAACGTACCCATACAAAAGGGCGCCCGATATGCCTAATAGCTGTCGGATCTGGGGGAGGCGATCTGACGGTGGACGGGCGGAGAAGGTGCGCAGGGTTTAGCAGAAGTGCGCGCACGTTATATTTTAATTTTTTGCGGCATGGGTGGGTAGAAACTTTAGAAAATGGTGCTGGCGCGTTGGTTTATTTATTAATCAGATATTAATAAATTCCAAAGAAATTCATGGGTGGGTTATTTTTTGCATTTGGAGAGGGGTTTTTCTGTTTTGGAAGGAGTCCAAACACTAGGGAAGGGGAATTATGTGGAGATGAGGGCTCTTACTAAGGTGCAGGTGACTTAGTAATTCCTAGGAAGATATTTATGGTTATGTTTCAACCAGGGGGAGCAGATATTTACATAGGGGAGTTATTAACATAGTTTTAATAGCGGGAAGGGAAAATAGATAGGGAGTTAAATAATAATGTCAGTAGTTAATATGAAAATGACAAGAAGAGCGCTAAGTCCCAAAGATCTTAGGCTTCAAAGAGGAGATAGGACTTTGCAGAGAAGATATGTACCCTCCTTGGATAAAGCAGATCTTTTACCAAGTCAAATGATATGGAAAATGATGAACTAAGAGATATCAAGCAGATCTTGACCTCTTCAGGGGAAGTTAGTAAGTGATTTGGGGAATAAAAAGAAGGGGAAGTTAGTCATGCCTCGCTTGAAGTCCTTCAAATGGGAACTGCCTGCTGACTGTGATTTGTATGAGTGTAACACTTTAAAATGTGGAATTAATCACAAATCAACATTCTTCAACCTCAAAAATACCCACCCAGCCTACTTACCTAACATTTTTTCTTCTTTTTGGTTTGGGTGCACTTGGACTTGTAAACCCAGCTTTTCAACTTTTTCTTTTCATGTCTTCCTATCTACATCTACACTTATTTCTTCCAAGGGCCCAGATTAAGCAGTTGGGCTCCGTTGATTCTCTACGTATTGTTACACTGAAATTTGTCACCATGGCTATCTGCAGTTAATATGGCTCCATCAATAGCCATATTGTCCTACTGGTCAAGCCTCAAACCTTTGCTCTTCATGTCAAAACTTCAAAAAGAGAGAAAGTCACTTAAAAACATGTTTATCTCTAGGTACGCAGGTTCTCTCTACCTTGCCTGCGTGTACGCACTCCAAATACACTGTACCTGCGTACTTGTACGCTCTGTAAGCTAAAGGTTGGGTGCGTACCCTGTAAAGGTCAAAAGGCGCGAGTTTCATCTTTAAAAAGTTAATTGTGGTCACTTCTAGAGCCTTCTAGAAGAGTTTTTGACGTGTATTGAGCACCTCCAGATGGTTCATGCACCCCTATGATAGAGGAACTTACCCCATCAAGAGAGGAGCTACCCCATCCAAAAAGGGAGTATCCCAATGATGTTGGAACTGAATAACCTCCTCTAGAATACTATAAATACAGGCATTGGGCCAGAGGAGGGGAGGTTGAAAGCTGAACATTCTAAAGGGTAAATGCTGCTGGAATTAGGACTTCCATTGTTGACTTGTGAGGAGAGATCACTATCCTTCCTTGTTGCCATATTGGGAGTGGGTGAGCTTGTCAAAGTAGAGGAAATCTCTTGCTGGACCCTGGGAGGAGCTTGCACAACACCAAGGCTCAGGTTGTAATGGTTCCTTTTTTGTTTCCTTAATACAAATAAGTCCATTCTTCTCAATGATTTGTTGTTAATGAATTATTTCATGTACTCCTTGGTCTATGTGATGAATATGCTTTGTTTTATGGAATATTCAGGTGTTATGTAATCGTTTGCTTTGTTAGTGTATGCAGGTCTTAAAAGTGAAGGAGGAGCTCATCTGGAACAGCAAGGCTGGACTGCTACAACAAGCGTTGGACCTAAGGTAAGATCGAAGAACACTTGGTTTCTCATAGAATGATGTATGTTTAGAGAAGGATAGCTCTTGTTTGTCTTGTTTGTCACTAGAGAGTCTTAGACTCCTAGGGAGGTTAGGTTTGTCCGCAAAAATAACTCTTTCCGCATGACAAATTGGCGACTCCGCTGGGGAATCCATTGATGGGTTTGATTTTTCCTTTAATCATTGCATTGATCTGAAAAGAGTCTTATTTCTTTTGCTTTTTGGTTGTTTGACTGTGTTTTTGGTTGGCTTAGCTTAGGGTCAGATTAGAACTTAGTTTTTCTTTGTTTTACAGTAGTACGCACCCTCTGAGTTAGACACAGTGCGTACTTGTACACACTGTATCTGTGTACACAGAGTGTGCACGCACCTGGTTAAACAGGTTGCCTACGTACCCTGGTAAAATTAAGAAAATTTCCCTTTTTATCACTTTCTTCCTTTTGAATTTTGTTTTTCTTAGTTTTTACTGCCCAGATCCACTAGTTGACTGTCAAAAATCTTCA
>APFE031685010.1:0-10384 GCA_000404065.3 Pinus taeda | reverse complement strand
TCTTTTAAATGAAATATATATGTATATATTTTTAATTCAAAAAAAATGTAACATATATAATTTTGAAAAAAAAGAAACAAAGACAAAAACAAAACATAAAAAATTTATAAAACAACCAAAGCAATGGCCCATGGCCTTTGAAAAACTTTGATCTCTACAGAGATATCAATCTTCGGAATGGCTACCTTTATCCTCAGTATAGACAGTGACGCTGAGAACACTGAGATTTACCAAGAGGGATGAGAAGCTAAGTTTCGTGCTGAGCATCAAAGCCAAGGCTCTGAATATTCAGTCGGGTGCATCAGTCAGAGCTCATGGGCTGTTTTTTTGGCGTGATGGGCAACACATTGTACAAAGCCCAATTGTAGTCACCATAGAAAACAATCCATCGAAGTTTCCTACCTCTATGTACTTGTGTGAATTCTCGGCCATTTTCTCCCAGAAACATTAGTAGCCCAATGACAGGCTCAGCAGGCCCTCCTGTAAATAGACCAGGAATAAAGGGAAACATGAAGAGCAACAATTCTAGAATATCTTTTCCTTCAAGTTCTAGTTATTCGAAGGATTCTTAGGACGTTTCATCTAGGAATTCAGAGGTGACATCTAGGAATTCATAGGTGAAGGGCATATTAAATCAATCTGCTGGAAAGTTCGCGGTTGACGAATCAAGATGAAAAGTCTGATGTGGATATTTCCGCCTTTCTTTCTATACAAGGAAATTGCAGCTGGAATAGGCGGAAACTCTGTCAAAGTTAGTTTTATTAACATTGGTATTATTCAACAACAAAAAGAAAGCGAACGGTCAAAGACCAAGCACCTAAATTTAGAACGAAGACATCTACCGTGGCAGAGGAATGGGATTCGATTACCTATTTTTGACTTCAGTTATGATTCCAAGGATCTACAGCTACTGTTTCCGCCTCTTATCGGTCAAACAGATTTCATATTGAACGTTGCTCCCTTTCAGAAAAAATGGTTGGCTCTTTAACATTAGTTTATTAATGATGATTAAACAGCTCCCTATTTTCATCGATCTATTTTCCCACCCCTAAGCCTTATATATTGTATTGAAAATCATTTGTAAGTGGTCTGATTTCTGGGAGAAGTGTGGAGGAAAGCCCAGCGTTTGCATTGTACAATTTTGGCCAGGAGATTAATAAAATAATGCAGCTCTGATTCATGAGATCCCTGTGGTGTGAGTTTAGCAATATGTTTCTTCTCTGTTTCATATGTATTTTGTTATGTTTTACAGTTCATTCACAATCATTTCCAGTTGAATGCTTTTAAGTAAGAAAGGTAGAATCCAGTTTAATGCTCTCCCCTAGGAAGGCATTCATGCTTGGTGTCTCTTCTTCTGTTTGAAAAGGATTCATTTATTATGCCCTTTTCAACCATCTCAACAGTCTTTCCACTCCATATTATTTAAATTTGATTGCTAAACCTACCTATCTGGCCTCATGAAATACTCTGTGTCATTGATTCAATCTCTCAGCTCATGCTATTCTTTGTCCCATACAGCCCTAAAACTCAGTCATTCATTAAACTACCTCGTTCATATTTATTTACTAGCCTAAAATTAGTATCCATTTTAAGTCATCTCAGACCCTATTGAGTATTTTTACTGAGTTGACCTAGAGAGAGCCTTCTCCTATCCTCATAGGGCTAGCTACGAGGCTAAGCATGGTATGATGTTATCTTGAATCCTGTCTTCCTTTAGCCTAAGGCAGATTTAGGCTATAACATAGTGGCGACTCCACTGGGGAAGAAAATGGTTTTGCTTGTAGAGTTTATTGCCCCAGTACCTGTATCAAGTTCATATCTAATGGTTGATGGTGGACAACGATCAGACATAAGAAGGCTGAAATCATTCACCTGGCAACTTCATTCATTGAAAAATCCAGAAATCAATCCTTCATGGTGACTCCACTGCAGGTAGATCAGTGGCTTTAAGGTTTTCAAGATGGAATGCAAGAACATATGCTCCCATGAGCCGTGATCACATTCCAGGCTTTCCAAATAAAATTATGAAGGTAGATTGGTCAAGGAATTTTCCTATGTTTAAAGATGATGGTAGGAAGGATGCTGCTTTACATCTGGTTAGATTTCACATGCATATTTGCAAGTTGAAGGTTGATTTTCCTGAAGATTGCCTGATGAAGATATTCCTGGCCACTCTGGAAGGTGAAGCCCAATCTTGGTATGAAAGTTTGCCACCTGCTTGTATTTATTGTTTAAAAGATTTCATACCATGTTCTGTGAAAGATATAAAGAATCTTATCCATCATTAAATTTAGTTCAGGACTGTTGCAAACATGCTTATAGTTTTATTGAAAGCCTTGAGAAATATCATGAAGATGATAGTTTCATAGATGATGAGATCATGGAAGCATTGTATGAAAATTCATTTCAGCAGCACACAGAAATCTTAGAGGATGCATATCAAGATCAGCAGGTTGAAGATTTCCATATGGCTGAAAATGATAAAAGAAGAAGTTTTATTTCAGATCTGGTTGAAATAAAGGATTATACGCGGGAAAATGATGTTCCAATCTCAGATAGTGATGACGATAAATCAAAACGAGAGATAAATTGTGATGAGGAAAAACATGTTGTTCTGGATCCCATAAAAGAGAGTTGTATTGTTGAGGCTGCCTCAAATGAAGAAAACAAAGTTACAGACCTAAATACTCTCATCCCACTGGAACTAGATCTTCACGAGGAGGTAGTTCGTTCCCTCTACGAAAAACAAGATGAGCTCTTTGTTCAAGTGAGTGAAAAAGTTTCTCTGAATGAATTTATGGTAGATGATAGAAATGATAGTGTTTGGTTTCAAGAATCATCTGAAGTTGCTTTTCTCATGATTGATGAATGTAATGAGGAACATGATAATCTGCTTGTCATATCATATGAAGATGATCAAAAATATATTCAAACTATAGCAGATCATAACATTCAGGATTGCCTTTTAGATTCTTCTTCATATGTCTCATGTTTTGAAATGTTTTTCCAAGAGGAGATTTGCTCATCTACTTGTTCAGAATTTTTTGCAGACCAGGAACATACTGAAGTACATTATGAAGAAAGATCAGAATCAAAAGAAATAGACACCTTGTTTCTTCAGCAGGAGGTAAATCTTCATGTTTTCCAGGATCCACTGGCAAATCTATTGCAGTCAGCTGTGAAGGTGATTATTGCAATAGTCAGTGATGAAGGAGATCATGTTCAATTATGTTTTTGGATGCCCAGTTACTAGTATTTATTGTTGACCAGAAGATCTAATCAGGAGAATCAATCAAGGAGGCATCTGCTTGATTGGTTACATTGGCATTTTGATATAGTTTGATGGTATATTATCTTGTAAGAAACACAGGTGGTCATGTACTACCACCAAGCTTTAAGTTTTTAGTTTAGGTCTTAGTCATTTTGAGTTAGTTTGTTAGAGTCAAGTTTTTTTAGTCATTTTGGTTTCCTAATTGAGTCAGTTTGAGTCATTTTGACTCAAGTTTCAGTCAATAAATTGAGTCAAGAGTATTATGTTAATTTGTCAAAATAATGGACTCCATAGCCCAATGGATGAAGGCACTATCTGCTCTCCCAAAGATCTGCAGTTCTTGGCACCTCCAAGGAGCCACCATCCCCATTGGAGCCAATGTTAGAGTCGGCCTTTACATTCCTCCGTCAGAGATCATTTCTCTTATTGCATTTCATTTTTAGGTGTCTCATTCTGTTTACTCATCTGCATTCCGCTAGGGGCATGCCATAATGTAATAGAAGGGTCTTGTCAGTCATTACCCCTAATGCTTTTGTACCTACTGGCTTAGGTCTGTTCAACGAAATTCATTAAATCAATTTTAAGTCATTATAGTCTTGTTTTGGCCTCTTGTTAGCAAAGAGATGTTATAAGATTTTTAGGTCTTTTTAGGTCTAGGATTTAGTTGATTTAGTTCTCAAAGTGCCTCATTATGCTAGCAGGCTAGAGGGACGTTCAATAAGTTTTCATTTCAAGATTTTCATCATTAATAATGATCAAGGTTGATTCCTCTTCAAAACTCTGTTTTGAAGAGGAAATCGTCAAATTAATTGTTTGTAATAAGTACGTATTTTTAAAGTCCTCCGCCATGAAGTACTTCAATGCAGACTCTGGTCATCCTTTGCTGAGTTCCAGCCATCCACTCCCTGCAAAAGAATTGAAAAGATTCATCATCAGCTCAAAAATCAGTGGAAACAAAGAACAGCGTATGTATTAAAGGTGTAAAGTGTCAAAGTTCAAAATATTGAAGAAATGGCTTCGTCAAAAGAAAGAATCAAATTCCTTTGTATACATGAGTTATTTTCACGTTCGATGATCCATATGCACGCCAAAGACATCAGCAAAAGCCAAGATAAAACAAGGAAGTGAAAAATGAAGTAGCCAAAATTGTGTTGAAGATCAGTGCGCAGCGCACTGGGCAACTGACGCGGCGCACTGGGAGCCAATGCACAGTGCAAATTAACACGGATGCAGCACAATGGGATGGCATGGTGCATTGGGTAGGCCGCGCGGTGCATACACCTGAAAGCCCGAAATTGCTTAAAAGTTCTCCAAATTGCCCATAACTTGCACGGATTTTCCAGTGAAGATAGGAAAATTACCTTTGGATGTAGTTTGGTTGGCTTATTTGGTGTTTTTGATGGCCACGGTGGTTCTCATGCTGCTGAATATTTGAAGCAACACCTTTTTGAGAATTTGATAAATCATCCCCAATTTGCAACAGACACCAAGTTGGCTTTATCTGAAACCTATTAGCAAACTGATTCTGAATTCTTAAAGGCTGAAACTAGTATTTACAGAGATGATGGTTCAACAGCTTAAACTACAATATTAGTAGGGGATCGCTTGTATGTTGCTAATATGGGAGACTCACGAATAGTGATTCTAAAAGCTGGCGAAGCCATCCCTCTTTCTGAGGATCACAAGCCAAATCGAAGTGATGAATGCCAACGCATTGAGCAAGCTAGAGGGAATGTTATGTGGGCTGGAACATGGAGGGTAGGAGGCGTGCTGGTTGTATCTCATGCATTTGGTAACCGTTTACTGAAACACTTTGTTGTTGCAGAACCTGAGATTCAGGATGAAATCATTAAAGATGATGTGGAATTTCTGGTTATAGCAAGTGATGGCCTATGGGATGTAATTTCAAATGAGGATGCAGTTTCACTTGTTAAAACAATTGAAGATCCAGAAGTTGCTGCCAGGAAATTGACTGAAACTACCTTTGCAAAAGGCAGTGCTGACAATATCACTTGCATTATTTTTTGATTTAATCATAGCAAAAACGATTTAACTTGATATTATTGCAAATGCTTTCTTGGCATCATATAGTTTTTGCACAAGTTTTTGATCTAAAGTGTCTGTTTTCTGATCAACAGCTCTGCATGTTTCAAAACCTGCCCAGAGTGCTTATTGAAATTTGACTTTTTGTGCCAGTAGGGGCCATTCATCTTTGTGGTTTTGATGACTTCAACGAAATAACTCGTTGAAAACTCACAAAACAATTAAAGCTGATGGATGTGGAGTTCTGCCACAAATAAAGAGTTCAAGTGAGACCTTCATTCTCTAGAGATGGCTCATTCAAGATGCCTGAAGCAAGTAAGTCTGACAGTGTTATTACATCATTGCCAGCATATAACAATTCTACACCACGCCCATTTTCTAGGGAGAATTCTTTCAAGACAGCAGAAACAACAAAGGTGAAATTTCTTCCATCACATTCTGTAGCTGGTCTTCATTCAGGAGTTCCCTCGAAAGCGTCCTCAAAGTTCAATGTTGTATATAATAACTCAAAGCATCTCCTCGAACTGGCATAGTGAATTCTCGGCCATTTTCTCCCAGAAACATTAGCATCCCAATGACAGGTTTGATAGGCCCTCTTGTAAATAGACCAAGAACAAAGGGAAAAATGAAGAGCAACAATTCCAGAATATCGTTTCCTTCAAGTTCTAGTTATTTGAAGGATTCTCAGAACGTTACATCTAGGAATTCAGAGGTGAAGGGCATATTAAAATAATCTGTTGGAAAGTTCGCGGTTGACGAATCAAGAGATGAAAAGTCTAATGTGGATATTTCCGCCTTTCTTTCTATACAAGGAAATTGCAGCTGGAATAGGCAGAAACTCTGTCAAAGTTAGTTTTATTAACATTGGTATTATTCAACAACAAAAAGAAAGCGAACGGTCAAAGACCGAGCACCTAAATTTAGAACGAAGACATCTACCGTGGCAGAGGAATGGGATTCGATTACCTATTTTTGACTTCAGTTATGATTCCAAGGATCTATAGCTACTATTTCCGCCTCTTCATCGGTCAAACAGATTTCATATTGAATGTTGCTCCCTTTCAGAACAAATGGTTGGCTCTTCAGCGTCTGTTTGTTAATGATGATTAAACAACTCCCTATTTTCATCGATCTGTTTTCCACCCTTAATTCTTATTTATTGTATTGAAAATCATTTGTAAGGGGTCTGATTTCTGGGAGAAGTGTGGAGGAAAACCCTGCGTTTGCATTGTACAGTTTTGGCCAGGAGATTAATAAAATAATGCAGCTCTAATTCATGAGATCCCTGTGGTGTGAGTTTAGCAATATGTTTCTTCTCTGTTTCATATGTATTTTGTTATGTGTTACAGTTCATTCACAATCATTTCCAGTTGAATGCTTTTAAGTAAGAAAGGTAGAATCCAGTTTAATGCTTTGCCTTGGGAAGGCATTCATGCTTGGTGTCTCTTCTTTTGTTTGAAAAGGATTCATTTATTATGCCCTTTTCAACCATCTCAACAGTCTTTCCACTCCATATTATTTAAATTTGATTGCTAAACCTGCCTATCTAGCCTCACGAAATACTCTGTGTCATTGATTCAATCTCTCAGCTCATGCTGTTCTTTGTCCCATACTTCCCTGAAACTCAGTCATTCATTAAACTACCCCATTCATATTTATTTACTAGCCTAAAATCAGTATCCATTTTAAGTCATCTCAGACCCTATTGAGTATTTTTACTGAGTTGACCCGGAGAGAGCCCTCTTTTGTCCTCGTAGGACTAGCTACGAGGCTGAGCGTGGTATGATGTTATCTTGAATCCTGCCCTCCTTCAGCCTAAGGCAGATTTAGGCTCTAACAGGAGCGACAAAGGAGGTTTGTGGATTTGCCTTGAGATTGCGCTGAGGAAGCTTCTTGATGATGGTTGAATAGTTTGGATTCGATTTGACTCTTTGAGAAGGCTATGGAACTAAAGAAAATAAGAGCATAGGCACTATGAATAGAACACAACACTAAGGCTGATTCGTAGTTTTTTAAAACAAAAGATGGAAATAAAGCCTAATGTTTTGCTGGGAAAGTATGAAATAACCACATTATTATTTTTCACATATGGAAACGTTATATATATATATATATATATGGCAAATTTTGTTTTTTTTTAAATGATTATATGTTTGTAGTGTTTTGTTATATGTTATGATTTGTTATTTGTTTTAATGTTTTATTAAGTTGTTTTTTTTAATAACATTTGTACATATAATGCTTGTAATGTTTGATTTTTGTTATATTTTGTATTAACGGAATATAATGTTTGTGTATATATTTTAAGTTTGTACATGTGTTTTTCTTTTTTCTTTTTTAATACATATGTTATGTTTTATGATCAGTATGTTTACTATTTCTTTCTTTTATTTTTGTAAATATTTCATTAGTTTTTTTTTTTAGAAAATTAGCCATAAAAAAATTGTCATAAAAATTTTGACATGAAAATTCATTTCATGACTGGAGAAAATTGAGAAAAGAGTTGCTGTGATGGTCTACTCAAACACACCAATCAAAGCAAGAAATAAAAAAATAAAGAAAGAAATAAAAATAAAATAAAGAAAAAAAATTCTAATTTTTCTGAAAGAGGGATTGTAATTATCACTGGATTTTGGCTCCAATAAATCACAACATTATTTCTTGCTCTTTGAATTCATTTTTGGTTATTTACTAATTTGGGTTGTTTGTTCAGGATTTTCGCTGGAGAAACTGTACACATTCTGCAGCTGAATAGTGATTCTGCAGCTAATCGACAATTCTGCAGCTGAAGAACGATTCCGCTGCTAATCGACAATTCTGCAACTGAACAGTGATTTTGCAGCTAATCAACAATTCTGCAGCTGAATAGTGATTCTGCAGCTAATCGACAATTCTTCAGCTGGAAAACAATTCTGCAGCTATGCATTTAACTCAATGATTTATTTGTCAAACAATGCATTCTAACCATTTCATCTACTTACATCTTCTTTCATTGTAGCATCATGTTCCCATGCCACATTTTACATGACAATTTTCATTGTTTCATAAAAATTTCAAAACAGTCTAACTTTATCATACGACATTGGAATTTGATGATTCAAGCATTGTTGGAAAGATCTCGACGAGATCTACAAAATGAGGAAGCTATTATCAGATTTTGAAACAGTAAAGAATGAAGAAATTGCTGAAAAGAAACAACAGGTAACTTGAGGCACTACTTTCGACACAGGTATAAACTCTTTTGGTTTTCTTTCATAAACTTGTTTAATAGTACTGATTCTTATTTATTTTTTTATGTAAATTTCATTAACATAGAAATTGATCACCTCTCTATTTTGATAACCTTACAATCCATTGGAGAAGAAGTACTAGTTTTTGTAGGTTCTAGGAGGAAGAATAGATGACCATAAGGAAATAGTGTCTCTCAAAGACCACATTTATTTCACAAGAAAATGATTAGAGTAGCAACTTAGATGAAACATTAATGCATGAGCACATGCTAATGCATATCAGATCTAGCAATTGCAAGCTTTTCAGATGCCAATGTTTCCATTGCATCCATACTCCTTTATTCAATAAGACCTTCATCTCATTTCCTTTGCAGTCGCATTGCATTTCACTTATTCAGTCAATAAAATTCTCGTCTCATTTTCCTTCACTGCTCATTTTTATTCATAGAAACTATGTTTTCCTGCCTTGCTTTCACTAACTCATAACCCATTTTCATAAAGACATTCAGCATGCTTACATGTTGATTTATCCTTTTACTTTCCATTCACTTGTCATTTTCCTTTCCGTTAAATAAACCTTGATTCACTGCAAAATTTTCCATTCATTATGCTTCAAAATCATTGGTTCATGCTCACGTTAGATGATGGAGGATTCCTTAAGGCCTTCCTTCTAACAAGCCTTCGCCTATCCACATTGACACATTATCTAGGTCCAAGGCTAGAGTCCTCATTAGTACCTTGAGGTTGTATGCCTTAATGACACGCTCTCTCGCCAACAATCATGGAGATACATCAATGTCCCTTGATCGTTAGATCTTGCAAGTGGCTCGACATTGGCTCATTTATTCCCCCTTTGCAAGATGTACTTAGGTACCTTGGCACTCGTTGAAATTAATGGCTAGTTTTCCTTGCATTGGTTAACGACATTCATCAATGGTCAGTAATCCAATGACCTCTCTTCATGCTCAACACCGACACATTTAGTCGCATGACTAGAGTTGTACCATCGGTTTTATAGCGATTAAAGACTATATCATTTCAAAATTTTGTAGCAGATACAACATATTTAGCAAGAGAAATAAAGAATCCACTTCACAACCTCATCCACTATTTATGCAACCAAGAAGCAGATGAATTCTACATTTCATTCCATGATCCAGAAGTAGCCACACTCTTCAATTTCCATAACTCATGTGTTAGGCCCCTATACTACTAGTGTAACCCCTTATTGTTATTAGTACAACCCCCTTATTATATTGATTTACCCATGTAGTGCCCATATGGTTATTATTGTACCCCATAGAAGCCCACTATTGTTATTACCGTGCCCTTACATTATTATTATTATGTCGGCTCTGACTTTATTATGACCCCTTAGACTCCTATATATAGAAAGGAGGTCTTTTCATTTGTATCATCCAAGATTTGTTCAATTGTGTAATGTAAAGGAAGTTGCCCCCTCGAAGAGGCTGAATTATAAGGTGTTCAACTGTCTTTTCTATCTTTTTGCGAGTTGGTTTCATTACATTTGGTATCAGAGCTTTAGATTCTATGGTTTCGCTGCTCCAAATAAGTCATCGTGGAATTTTCACTATAAAAAAATTTCTACGACATTTCAGAAGCTAAAAAAAAAAAAAACCATTTGAGACGAAATCGCACTGAACCTCGAGTCCGAATTTCATAGCTTTTCGCACTATATTTGTGGAGATATAATCTAAGGAAGTTGGTCTTTTTGGAGACTCCTGAATTACATTCCAAACAGGTGACTTGGGGAAAATCGTTATAACTTTCTCTCTGAGCATCGGATTGAAATTTCGTAAGAATGTACAGAAAGAGGACT
>APFE031685004.1:0-21504 GCA_000404065.3 Pinus taeda | reverse complement strand
GGGGGGGAGATAGATAGAGAGGGGGTGAGAGGGAAGGAGAAGGAAGAGACATGAGGTGAGATGAAGTGAGAGAGGGGGGAGGGAGAGAGAGAGAGTGAGGGAGGCGGAGAGGGAGGGGCGAGGAAGAGACATGAGGTGAGAGGAAGGGGAGAGGGGGGGAGGGAGAGAGAGAGGGAGGGAAGGAGGGGGAGACGGTGTGGGGAGGAAGATATAGGAGGTGAGTGGAATTGGAGAGAGGGGAGAACGACAGAGAGAGAGAGGGCATGGGGGGCAAGCATAGAGCCGAGAGGAGTGAGGGAGAGGCTTGGAGAGAGAGAGAGAGAGAGAGAGAGAGACGGGAAGCGTAGAAGGAGAGATAGAGGACAGGAGAGAGATGGAGAGAGAGGAGGGGAGAGGGAGAGAGAGAGAGGGAGGGAAAGAGCGAGAGAGGGGGGACGAGGGAGAGAGGCAGAGGGGCAGAGAGAGAGGGGGAGGGGGAGAGGTAGGAGAGAGGGTAGGGAAGGCAGTGAGGGAGAGAAGGGGGGGGAGTGATGGAGAGAGGGCGAGACAACGAGTAGGGAGGAGGGGGTTTGTGAGGAATGGGGAAGAGGTGGGGGTAGAGAGAGGGGGAGGTGCAGTGGGAGCATGGGAGCGAGGGATAGGAGGGCAGACTAAGAGGGAGAGAGAGGGAAGGGTACAGAGGGAGAGAGATGGGGCGAGAGAGGGGAGCGAAGAGAGATATATCGAGGGAGAGTGACATAAAGATAGAAGGGAGGTGGGGAAAGAGAGAGATGGGGGTGACACTAGGGAGAGAGGGGACGAGTGGGGAAGAGAGGGGGGTAGGAGTGAAGGGGAGGGGGAGGGGGAGTGGTGGGAGTGTGAGAGCGAGAGAGAGGGGGGGAGACTGAGAAAGGGAGTGTGAGGGAGGGGGATAGAGGGTGAGAGGGGGGAAGGGAGAGAGAGAGAGAGTGGGGGAAGTGAGAGAGAGAGAGGAAGGAGTGGGGGAGTGAGAGTCGGAGGGGGGGGAAGTGAGAGAGGGATGGGAACGAGGGAGGGGGAGCAGGGGAGGGAGGGAGATAGGGAGGATGGAGGGGTGGCAGAGAGAAGGGGTGGGAGAGGGGGGAGGAAAGGGGAGTGTAGGGGAGAGGGGGGTAGCTGGAGAGGGGGGAGGGTAGGGGAGAGGAGGGGTAGGGGGAGGGAAGGAGAAGGAGTCGTAAAGAACGAAGTGGGGGAGGGATGGAGAGAGACAAGGGGGGGAGAGAGGGATAGATAGAGGGTGGGAGGGGGAGAGCCAGAATTGGTGAGGTGGGGGGAGAGGGAGAGAGAGACAGAGTAAGGGGGGAGGGGGGAGTAAAGGTGGTGAAAAAGAGTGTAACTACTTTTTGTATTTTTCAATGTAATTTTGATCTTTCTATTTGTCAAGAAAAATAATTGTTATTTTTATAAATAATATGAATGAATTTCTTACTTGTTCAATAGTGCTGGAAAGTAAAAGAGTCAAAATCATATTGAAGAGCTCTACTTCAGCATCTATGTAATTAAAATGGGTCAACCAAGAGTCTAGCAACCCTCCAGGACAAGCGTCATCATTCAAAGAAGAAGTCTGCAAGAAAAGCTATGAAAAGAACATCATGTTGGTTTGCATAATAAAAATTATTAAATTATTAAAAGATGACATGTCAGTTCACTTGGATAAGTCAGCTCAAATGGAGTCATAACTTCTATATATACCCAACCGATGTATCCACAAAAACATAGGACAAATCTCAGATACCTCTGAAGTTTTCATAGGCGTTCAGGACTTGTGATGCTACAGTAAGAAAAAAAATCTCAGAAAGCTAGGTGAAGACAATATCTTGGACTTGTCTGAGATATCTCATAGGATCTCATAAATGATGATAGAGACTCCTCCTTGAAGGCACAATCTCGGTGAAGGAGAAGATTTCGTTGAAGTAAACCATAATGGCGTAAACCATCTTGGCATAAACCTGATTTGAGGATACTTTGTCTCAAGGGTGCAGTAATATGATCTCAATAAAGACACAGTCATACGACTATAATCTTAGTTAAGGGTGTAACTATAAGAAAATTATGATCTCGATGAAATTAAGGACAAACATCAGTCATATGTGTGGAAACCTCATTGAAGATTTCGATAAAAGAGAAATCCTGAAGTATCTATGTTGATGATACCAATAGTAACATAGGAAGAGGATTGGTTTCTTGGTCTTCGAGTGGCATAGAGGGTCAAGTATAATGGTGTTGGTGTTTGTCAATTAGAATCTCTATAAGAAGCATTATGTGCGAGAGGTTTTGGCCCTGTGAGAATGCCAACTTCTTGTGTTCTTGTTTCTTTGTTTTGGTAGAAGTTTGATGAAGTAAACACATACACTCATAATAAGAAGAAGGTCAAGATAAGATAAATAGTAAAATAATTTCATAAATTGTTATCAACTATGGAAGAATCTATCTAATGCTAACTGCCCTAGATTCTTAGGAAAGGGTTACTTTATCATGAGCATATTTTTTTATAAAACCTTATAACCAATGCACATCCATCATGTTGCATCCCTCTTAGGCACAATGTAAAGGGTGAACCACATGGTGAGGTACTTGGTCGAGAAACACAATGTTCCAACAATTGTTACAACTGTTCTTCACCTTGTATGTCTCTATAAAGTTCCACTTGTACAACCCAATGTTTGGCATTGGACAGTCTAAAAATAGCTGGATTTTGTGCTCCACTTTGTTGAATTTTCCTGATTCCTATAATAGTAATGGCTTTCTAGTGATTCATTAAGTAGATCATCTTATATCACATTGATCACTAAGAAATTATACATAGGAAATATCAACAATAAAAAAATAATGAGAGTAGGATCATGAAGAGACAACCAAACAAAAAAGACACAAATTTTTACCTTGGGAAAACCCTAACTAGGGAAAAACTAGCCACCTTTTCTTAGAAAATTTGTTCAATTCAAGAAGGGATACTAATATGATCTTTCAAGTCAAAATAAATTAGAACTAACTAGTAATCAAACCCAGGTCAAACCCAGGTCATGAAGGAAAATCCTCTTACCACTGCTACTCCCTCTCTCATGTGAGTCCTTTCACTCCCGTCAGAGACAAGTCATATGGTAAAGAGGTCTACCAGGAGATTTGATATCCATATAACCAAAAATATTGTGTTTGGGGTCTGTACAGAACCTTATTTACTTTGTAAACATGATATTCCCTCTCATGTACCTCAAATCCCTGACGTAGCTCTATGTGCACTTCTTCTTCCTCAAATACTCCATTGAGGAAAGAGTTCTCCACATCCACTTGATGTAGTTTTGAAAAAATAATAGAAGCACGAAAAATATAGTTGTAACATAAGTGTACCTGGAAACGGGAGTCTCCACATAGTCCTCTCCCTCTTTCTCGGATAATCGTCATGAATATTTATTTGTACTTCTCTTTGCTTCCATCTTCCACATACTTCATCTTTTGATTCACTTGGAAGTCACCAATGACATGTCTTCGACAAAATTTCCTCCATCATAGAATTCCTTAAATTTGCTGGCCTACATGCTCCCTCTGATCTAGGAGCTCTTCTGGTCATCAGGTATGATTAGTACAATTTCTCTCTTGAACAGAAATTATTGATCCTGGAAGAACCCTCTTGTCATAAATTTTGCCTCGTTCTTCGAGTGCTTCCATTTGTTGCTAGAGCCTTGTCAACCTTCATGATATAGCTTTGATCCTCACTAGGAGGCCCTGGAAGAAAAATTATAACCCAACAAAAGAAAAAAAGGTAAGAGTCTAACTAATTGTAAAACAGTAATAATCAAGGAATAAATATACAAGTACTTACCTTTTCCAAGAATTGTCAACTCCCTCTTGATATTTTCCTCCTTGCAGGAATCATTGAAATCCATCTGCGAACTCATCATCCTCATTATCAACATGTTTCTTTTCTTCCCTTCCTTGCATGAGTTAGGTTTTTTTTAATCCTAGCCTTCAAGCCTTTTGATGGAAAAAAAATGACTGAAATCAACAATCGAGAGATCACCCAGTCATGGTCCCAACAAAGCCTTTATCCTTTTGAAATGGTGATTCTGACTAGTTCAAATGGGTCAAATTACCCTCTCTCTCCATTTTCTTGGTGTTTCTAATAACTTATCAACAAGAAAAGTCAATCAAACTTACCCTCTTGTAACATTCTTGCAATGAAGCAGTTCTTAAGCTGACATAAGGGCTCAACTAATCCACCAATGTAGTTTCTCCTACATAAGGAAACTTCTAAAAGATGAGAACTAAATCTAAATGAAAGCGCAATATAATCTATTATGAAAGCATTCAAAAGGATAGATTAAATCTAACTCGATTAAATGAAGGATTAGTCCTCCTCTCAATCTAGAGAAAAAATATTGAACTTTCGACCAACTTGAATTTAGAATAAAAATCAAGATAATAAGCCAAGGAAATAGCTCTAGTAGTTGCTACTAATTTGAACAAATATATACATTAAACTATTGATAAGTAGTTATCTTGCTACACATACCTTTAAATTCAAATGAAATGAATTCAAAATAAGTGGTGTAATTGCATTAAAGAAATAGTTCTCATAATACAATCATGATCAAACCAAAGATAAACTTGTTATCAATCTACTAAATAGTTATCAATGATAACATGCATATCTATTCAAATTCATTGCCCTCCCCTCTCCCCCTTCTCTCTCCCACACCTTCTCCCCCACCTTCTCTCTCTCTCTCTCTCTCTCTCTCTCTCTCTCCTCACTCTCCTCCCCCTCTCTCCCCCGTCCCCACACCTCTCTCTCTCCTCCCCTATCACCCCTCTCTCCCCTGTCCCCCCTTTCTCTCCCACTCCCTCTCGCTCCCCCATCCTTCCCTTCCCATCCCTCTCTCTCCCTCTCTCCCATGTCTCTCCCTCCCTCTCCCATCTCCTCCTTTTCCCCTCCCCCTCTCTCCCTCGTCCTCCCCTCCTCTCCCTCCCTCCCTACCTCTCTCTCCTACCCTCACTCCCACTCCCACTCTTCCTCCCTCTATCCCTCTCTCTACCCTCCCTCCACTTTCTTCTTTACCACTCCCTCACCATCCCCCTCTCTCCCACTCTCTCCTTCCCCCGCTCTCTACTTCACCATTTCCTTTCACTGACTCTCTACCTCTATTCATCTTTTCCTCCCTCAGTCTCTTTTCCTATACCTCCACTATCTCTACCTTTCTCCCTTTAAATTTTAAAAGCCCAAAATACATATATTTTATATTGAAAACAATACAATAAAATATCTTAACAATATTGTTTCTCCTAAAAAGCAAAATAGCATTTAAATATGTAATAATAAATATTATTTAAAACTAAATTAAATCACATTACATTGAACAAACAAATAAATTAATTATGAGAGAAAAAAAATAATTATATTAAAAATAATCAATAAATAGTTTTACTCTATTTATTAACTATTTATTTCATTTATTTATTGTAATCTTTTTGTCTTACAAAATACAACATAATTTTTTAGCAACTAAAGTAGAGGCATGTATAAAACATACGTAGATATAAAGTAACCTGCAATATTTACCTTCCAAAGTTAAATGTTAATGACATAGTCGAACGTCTCCTTTGGAGCTCCTTCGCAATATTTAAAACAAACAAAAGAAACTCAATAACGTAACAATAACGAAGGCTTTAAATGGGATGGCGTGACCTTGATTTATAATTGTTGTACAAACCAACGGACAGAACCACCACGGTCGATGCTATCAACACCCCATGCTTAGAAAATGTTGAACTACGCGATGCAGGAAAGGGAATTTGCTTCAGATTTGGAAATTCATTGGTTCGACAAGTTGAACAATCCTTCCTCCCCAACAACACGATTCTGGCGGTAGTTCCGATTTGAAATTCGTTGGTTCTGGCGTCCTCTTTTTTTCCTTTCTTCGGCGGTAGTCCCGATTTCGGTCCTCATTTTCTTGCAACTCCACGATAAAGAAATAGTGCATACCTCTTTTAACACGCACCCAAAAAATCAACAAAAACTCCAAAAAATAGCACATACCTCTTTTAACCACTGCACAACATATGGGAAGTACATCAAGCAAGCCAACATATCATCTCATCTTGCACGGAGAAGCAAATCTAAACAGTTAAAAACAAAGACCCAAAACAAAACAGTTAAAAACAAAAATTACCATTATCTAAACAGTCAAAAGCAAAATCCCCCAAAAAAAAAACCCAAAACCGACGAAAAAACTACAAGCAAAAAGACAATGGACATTGCTAAAGCATCACAAAAGAAAGAAAAAGCAGAAATGAAAAAAGAAAAATCAACGAGGTGCAATGCTAAATCAACCCACTACCCAAGATGCTCTGCCCTGTAGCTACACTCAGTTTATGTCTTGCTTTGTACCAACATTCTTCTCTGCTACACGCGAAAGGTATCACCAGTAAACAAAACTGAAGAACATAAGAACACGTACTTTCAGTAATAGAGGTAATCGTTATATATATTTAGAATGAAGAGAGGTAATCGTTATATACACCATTAATGAACTCAGGGTGTTTACAGAAATGGAACATGACGACCTCCTTTTTTGAAATTCCATCACGTGTTCTCTCGCTGGTTCTTCAAACGAGGGTTAGAATATTGGAGGGTCAAATTTCCCTAGCATGCACCTTCTACTGGTCTAAGGGTTGAGGATTCCTGCACTATGCCAATTCGCTTCGTTTTGCAGATTATCGACGACATACCATAATTTATGATGGGGACCACCTGATTAGGCTTTGCACCCATAACTCTGGAACTCCCATCCCATGCTCGATCACGTCGACAAAATGAACCACCATTCTCCCACTCCATGTCATCCTGCTCTGCATCCTACAATTTACAGAAATTTCAATGGATCCCTTCGAAATGCCTTGAGCGTTTAGAGGATGGCGAGGATTCTATGTAGTCCCCTCATATTCAGTGGCACCCACGGTATGTATGGGTCATCATTCTCCCTCTCGATGCCAAGTGGTTAAGCAGTAACTCCCACGCAGATGTGCACCAGCCAGCTTTTCTGCCAGCTCTCTCGATCGTAAGTTCAATCCTTATTTACTTATTTCTAGTGTCAACAACGGCTATGCCTTTTTCAATTCACATGATAACCGTTTTATCCACCTGCCACTGATTTCAAATTTGTTAAAGTAGGTTAACATTTTTTTCACGTTAACATCCAAATTAGAAACTTTAGTTTTATATATAGTAAGAAGTCATTAATCAAAATAAAAATAGAAATTATTTTCCAATTACAAATATGGTAAAATTAATTAGAATAGATTTAATTTTTAAAATAGTCAAACTTGTGATCATTTTTTTTATATTAATAATTTAGCTATACATTTGAGATTAACAATTTTGCAGGTTGGTTTTCATAAATTAACAATGTATGGTTAATCAAAATGTAGATATTTTTATGCAATAATCAAAAGATTTCTCTAATATAGTTTTTCATGCTTACTTCAACTAATACATTCTCAATGCTTTAAATGCAAAAATATTACCGGTTATCTCAACTATAACATCGCTAATTTATCATACAATCATTTTACGATGATAACAGTGATTATGTAAAAAAAAACTAGGTAAAGATGAAGATATTTCCATGAGGGATACCAAAGGGAATTCTTAACATGTGGAGAAACCACGTATTTAGACTGAAGGGAAATTCTATGATATCCGAGATTTTTCCAGATGTAATTGAATAATAATAAAAGAATTGAAGAGGAATATTTGCAACTTACCATGGTTTATACTTGTGCCAAAGGCTACCATAAAGTATTCAAGGACCTATTTGAAGGCAAGAGATTTTCCTACAATTGGTGCCAACACAAGAAGAGTTCATCTACAAATTGTTGATCAGATGCAATTCTATCATACCCATGAAGTTTCATACCCCTAGTCTTTTTTTAGGGTGCCATACCCTTAATACTTCAACTGAGTACTTCTTCAATTAGAAAAAAAGGTGTGGGATGATGGGCCCCGTTGTATGACTCCACAAGGTGGAATGAATGTTGAGGGTGACCCATTTATGAATATCAAGAAGAATACATTGGAAATAAGTTCCCTTGTTCTACCTTTGAGGATGATATTACAGTAAACATGCTCCATTTTGCTTAATCAAATCCTTCTACAATTCAAAAATATATTTGAATTCATCTTTATTGCATTGTCACAGATAACTGGCGTGATTTAAATTTTGCTAGAAGTGATATGTTGTGGTACATTTTATCATTGGAGCTTCTTTCCACTATTTAGCTAAATTTTGCTAAACATATGGATTTTTTAGCTAAAACGCTTCAAAATTAAATCGATCATTTTTGGGATTCATGTCTAATCTAGTTTCAAACTTATTGGTCAATGATTCAAGCGCATGCTTCCAAGAAACTTATTAGCCCTATGATTATTAAATATTCTGAAAAAGAAATTCATCTAATTTAGAGCTTACGTGATGAAGGACCCCTCTTCTATTGTCTTGGGTGTGAGTTTCATTGGATGTTTCTAATTCAACTAAAATTTGGCTTCAATTACTGACTTCAAAAAACCACAAATCTACATGTGGTCATCTCATACCTATGATTTGAATAGAAAGTGGAATCCACCCATGGTATCCGTCCACAGTATCAACCTGTGCTATTGTAACTCAAGAATCCAATGAGAATACTATAAATAAAAAGCCTCACTTAGTAAAATGACAGATGGTTCCTTCAGATTGTAGGGTAAATGATTTATCCATATAATAAAGAATTATATTCTTTTCATATATTGTTAGGTATTCAGTGTGTGTATTTTTTGTTCAAGGTTTTTCTAAGAATAGTTGCATGGCATATTTATATTCTTTCTCTCCTACTCTCTTTCATTATTGATTGTCCTAGATCATAGCCCCTATGATCTAGATATGTGGTATGAGAGCCAAGTTGATATAATAAATGTATGTCTAAGCCATTGTTATGAGATTCTAGCTATTATTTAGATGGAAGATTACATTTTCTCCTTGGCGAGGGTTAGGCCTTTTATTTCCTCAAATCATTCACCATATGGATTTCGTGAAATAACTAGCAAAGTCCAAAGGGATCGTGACTAGTGAATCCCTCAAGAAATCATCAGTAAGGGGAAAAGGATCAAACCCTATGGTTGTGGTCATCATTAAAAGGGTTGTAGGA
Source organism: Pinus taeda (assembly GCA_000404065.3). NCBI lineage: Eukaryota > Viridiplantae > Streptophyta > Pinopsida > Pinales > Pinaceae > Pinus > Pinus taeda. The sequence continues at coordinate 12,309 of APFE031685004.1, read as the reverse complement.
AGCTCGAAGATGGAGTAACATAATGATGAGATGCCCCAAACAAGAGATGTGGTGGAGGAATTCTAGATTGGAAATGATGTTAATATTTATGTGCCCTTCAATAATGGAAAGAATGGATTGCATAAGTTTCTTTGTAAGAACAAAACACTAGTCTAGGTTCTAGTCTGCTGGAGCCATGGCCTCATGGCCAAGCTACAAGCCTACATATTTCCTAATGATGGTTCTCCCAAGAAGCAATGGTACATGCTCAAAGACCTCAATAAACCTCATTATGTTGTTTCCTTTATTGATTCCACCGTGAAATACTACCTCACCAACCAAGAATCGAGAGATTATAACCATGCATAAATTAAGGATGAATACGTGGCCTATGCTTTGGAGGAGAAGATGCAAAAATAATCTAGGATTGTCTTCTATTTTATCATCATTCCCCACACCCCAGACTAAAATGTTGAACATTATAATGATGTGGAGGATACCATGGATAGGGCCTATGCTTGGCTCACTGCCTATCAAGCCTCTAGATTGCTCATGGTTCTCCCCAACATTCAAACTGACTCTTTTCTTGCCAAGATACCTGGCAAAAGGGTGACAACTATGCTAAGCACAGGGTCCCTCTTTGACCTCTCAAGAATATAAAATCCAAGGATTTATAGATTTTAAGGTTACAATTACATCAACATGAGTGATGTCATAGTTTCCATGAATATCATAGGAAATGGTGTGAATGGATTCATTATATTTCATCTCATACCATCCAAGATTTTAGCCACCACCCACATGTTTCAAGAAGTTAAATTTTTTTCATAGAAATACATGTTCAAAAACAAAAAATGATGGCTACAGTGCATGGTGAGTTTTCGCTCCATAATAGGGGTAATGAAAGGTATGGATGTCATGTGGTAGGGTTCCAAAAAATGATCCAAGCCTTTGTTTCATATATATATTCTCCCAATGATGTGTTGCCCACTACCTATGCATGAGATCCTAGAGTGAAGAGCCTCTTATTTCTTCATACTGTAGTTAATACATGTTGAATATTTTAGGTCAACTTTCAAATCACATCCAAAATGAGTGGAATATTTTAGATCTCTACGCACAACACTAACAATTCCATTGGAATATTTTTGATGTTTCGAAACCCCTCACCTATGTAAGATTTCAAAGGTTTTCCATTGGAAAATCCTTTTCCAGTCGAATACTTATGATATTGGCCCTTATCAATGGAATATTTTTTTTTGTAGCCCATTCTAATGGAAGATTATCATTCTTGATCCCCTCCAATAAAGGCATTTGAAATTATAAACTTCTAGGGGAAACTTCCATGATAGACCCATGTCAATGGAGATTTTACCATCTAGGGCCTATCCATACACTATTTGTATTAGATTTGGCCCACAAGTGTCATGGGGTATCAATATCTCTTGACGTTCATTTATCATAGTTGTGGGTCACCTACAAACCCATGTTTATGGATCAACTACAAAACACCATTTCCATTGATGTTCATTTTCTAGGCTAGACACTATCAATATCAAAGTTAGCCCATAAGCATTATAGGATACTATATCCTTTGACCTCTGCTCACCATGATTATGGGTCAACCACGCAAAACCCTTATATTCATTGGCTCATATTAAGCAAACGCTTCTCACAAGGGAACTTGACACAATGGGAACCATTTCTTCCTAAGGGAAAAATCTTGATCCTAATGGAAAGTAGTATCCACACATGGTATTTACCCATGGTATTGTAACTCAAGAAGGCACCTAGAATACCATAAATAATGGGTGTCACCTTGTAAAAGGAAAAACGTGTCCTTCAAAATGTAGGATAAATGATTTCTCCATTTAATAAAGAATTATTTTATTTTCATATATTGTTATGTATTCACTGTGTGCATTTTCTATTTAAAGTTTTTATAAGAATTGTTTCAGAGCATATTTGTATTCTCTCTCTCCTACTCTCTGTAAGCATTTATGGTTTCTAAATCTTAGATGCCGAGATCTATATCAACCTCCCCTATTTTCATCCAAGGATTCAACCATAAATGTTGTTCCACAAATGGGTAACCATGTCCTATAATATAAGGGATGGGTTGAATATTGTGAAAAAGAAAAGCATATATTCCTAGTTAGATTGGGTCCATAAACAATGGAAATGAAGCCCATTTATGTCAAACATATTAGTGGAAAAGGTGTTTGAAAGCATAATCTCTTGGTGGATGTATAATAAAGTAATTTCGGAAACAGATGTTGTGAAGGGAACTGTTGAATGTATTTGTTTTGTTTACTTTATTTGAAAATGTTATTACAATTGCTTAGACAGTCTCGGTGTATTTAATTGGGATGCATAAATAACGATATTCATTGTAATGGACATTTCTTTCATAATTATATAAATTTTGTAAACTTATTGCACTGATAAAAATATGTTATTATCCTACTTTATAAACCAGTTGAAGTAAAGGAAAATATTCTCGAGTGGTTTTAACATATTCTAGAAAGCAAGACAATGCCCAAAGTGAATGATACTCAAAATGATGTGACATTATCTACTTCAATAAAATTTGTTACACCCACAATTCCTAATATGGTCTTTAAATATAGATTATTTTTGAACCAAGTTTTAGATAATGATAAAATAATTGCTTTCATACACTATTTCGAAAGAGTTAATGTAAATATCCAACCAAAACATACAAATAGAAAACATGAAAAGAATTACATCTACAATATTGTTATTTCCATAAACAAAAAACAGTAAACATGACACTCGATGCGATGATTGGATGCGATGATTGCATTTCAAATATCTCTCAACACTGTGATGGAATGAATTCGTGAAGAATTAAATACAAAAAAGTCACATGCATTCTTCCATACCTATGCTTCAAAATTTTGATCACGATTTCGCTCAAGCTTTTTACGATCCCTTAATAAACACTAAATGTACATCAACACAAGAATTAGTGTGAAGGAATGTTTAGGATATGCTATATTTATTATATTTTGATTGCAATTATAACTAGCACATCGACCTAAAGTATCGTTGGTGAGTGTTGATAGGTAGCAGATGCAGAAGATAAATCAGTTCCATTTGGAGAATGGATGGTGAAGTCTCTTGGTGTGGACCAAATCCAACTCCATTATACTTTTGGGCGTGGATTTTCTCAACTCCTTGGTCAAGCTTGACCATGTAATTGCACTTCGGGACAACCATACAATGGTTGAAATAGTTAGCATTTCCTTCTTCCTCTTGCTGGAATAGTTGGCACTTTGGCTTAAGAACACATCTGTGGAAGGAGTTGTTGGATAATAGTTCGAAATCAGATGAATTCATTGTTGAAAGGTGGGGATTCAAAAGGAAGACAATGATTTGATGTATACCACTGTCTAATCATGTGCGTTCCATCCAATTCCATGACAATTACACCTATCGCTGTAAAAAGACTTTGACTCCCTCCTATTCCATCATTCTCCTTTTTCTATGCAAGAAACCTTTGTTAGTTTTACCATTATTGAAAAGCCATGGCTCTGGCCCATGGTATGGTATTGTAACATACCCTATTTATAGATTAAGGAACTCCATAATAAAGTGGATCTAAATCTTCATGGATAAAAATCTTCTTCCATGCTTTTTGAAATGAATATATGTTTAGGTTATAATAATAATGATAATAATAATAATAATGTTAATTTCATAAAATTTGAAATGTTAGCAACGTGAGATGTATGATGAAGTAAATGTTTTGATCTTTATTGTGGATTGATAATTATTAACATTTACTAGCCATTTAATTTATATAATTGTGCTAGTATGTAAATTTCTATTCAAAATGTACTATTTTTTTTAACATTGATAATTTAAATACATTTTAAATATTTTAAACATACTTTAGTACTAAAGGTTTTAAATATTTGGAAATACATTTTATAGTGAATTACTCTTGTGTTTACCTGTTTTTGTTAATCATATTGGGAGTGAGATAATTTATCATATTTTGGTTATTGGATTTGTGTGTTTAGTGTAGAGTTTTCTTCTCAAAATAACATGCATACTTTACTTTGTATGGTTTTAAGTATAGAAATAATTTGCATTGTTTTTTTCTTCTTGTTTTGCCTTGCTGTTTTTTTTGTTGTAGTAATTTTAGATATATTTTCTTATTTTTTAATTTTTTTTATACAATATTGAACAACTAAGAGTTTATCCTAGGAGACTAGAAAGAAAATTCATAGTTAAGAGTATGTATTCCTTAGACGAAACTATTCTCCAAACCTGCATCCTTGTATTTTCGAAACAACTAGTACACATTTCAAGACATGGGAAAATGAGCAAGTATTTTTGGTATCAATACATGTTATTAATTCAGGCTCATTCGAATGGCTATTGCTAGTAGGACTTCCATCACAACAAGTGACATCAACACAAATATCACTAGAAAGGTAACCTATTTAGGGGTTTTCCTCTTAATAAATTTTCCTCTATCCCTAAACCTTAAATGGAGAAAGAACCTAGGAGTTTTGAAAATGTGGTAAGAAAGAAAAAATCAGATAGAAAACCATCGTTGGATGTTGATTTCATTAGAAAATATCATGTAATTGATATGAAATGTTATCCAAGCACATGGTGGAAACCTTAAACAAGGTTACCAATAATACTAAGGAGTAATCCCACCAGTTATAAGAAACATGGGAAAGAATGATATAATCAATGAAGTGAAGAAACAATAATAGTGGAGACAACAAAGACACAAATGGATTAAGACATTAGAGACCTAATAAAAATAGAGAAGGGAGAAGATATGGAGCTTAGCAAGCTTGATTTCCAGTATTTAGTAGTGGAATGGGATGGAAAGGAGACTAACTCAATATTGAATCAATAAATTCAATTTTTGACAAAAGTATTGATAAAAAAAGGATAATTTCAAGAATAAAAAATGCAATGTAAGCATCACTCGTCTATTTATTTAGCAGTTAACAGTAAAACCCTAAAATAATGATAAAAATAGGAAAATAGAATAAAACGACAAAGAAAGAAGAACTAAGAAACTTCTACACGAGTTGAGAGAAATGTTAGTGAATTTAATAATAATGGCATTGATGATGAACATGTTCCACCCCACCCCCTCAAATACCCAAAGAATATATTATCATAAATTATCAAATGAATGAATGAAAGAAACAAATATATATTAAAAATAAAATTCTGAAGAAAAGCCAACTATGGTTATTCTATAGGTAAGAGAGTCCTCAACTGATATGCTCTCCAAAATTGATACTACTTATTCAAGAAACTATAACTCAATGAAATTAGATTTACATGAGACATCAAGGGGAATTACTTTATTATACATCCCCCATGATATTATGCTTTCAAGCATCTTTTCCACTCAAAGAATTTTCATAATAAAGTATCAACTAATATGTTGACATAAATGGGCTTTATTTCCAATATTTATGCACCCAACCTAACTAGGAATATATGTTTTTCTTTTTTCACAATATTCAACCCATCCCTTATATTATAGGACATGGTTACACATATGTGGGAAAATATTTATGGTTGAATCCATGGATGAAAATAGGGGAGATTGATACATTTCTTGGGGTGTAAGATTTAAGAACCATAAATGTTGACAGAGAGGAGGAGAGAGAGCATACAAATATGTTCTGAAACAATTCTTATAAAAACCTTAAATAGAAAATACACACAGTGAATACCTAACAATATATGAAAAGAAAATAATTCTTTATAAAATGCATAAATCATTTATCCTACATTTTGGAGGACACACTTGTCCTTTCACAAGGTGAGGCCCATCATTTATGGTATTCTAGGTGTCTTCTTGAGTTAGAATACCATGGGTACATACCATGTGTGGATACTACTTTCCATTCGGATCAAGATTCTTCCGTTAGGAAGAAATGGTACTCATCATGTCAAGTTCCCTCATGAGAAGATTTTTTTGAATATGAGCCTATGAATAGAAGGGCTTTGTGTGGTTGACCCATAATCATGGTGAGAAAAGGTCAAAGGATATAGTATTCTATAATGCCTATGGGCCAACTTTGATATTGATAGTGTTTGGAATAGAAAATGAACATCAATGGCAAGGGTGTTTTGTATTTGATCCATAAAAATGGTTTTGTAGGTGACCCACAATTGTGATAAATGAAGGTCCAGAGATATTGGTACCCCATGATAGTTGTGGGCCAACTCTGATACAAATAGTGTATGGACAAGCCCTAGATGGGAAAATATCCATTGACATGGATCTATGCTGGAAGTTTCCCCTAGAAAGTTATAGTGTCAAATGTCTTTGTCTTGTTGTGTATGACGTCAAAACGTTTCACCCAACTAGTGCCAGTGACAAAATTCTTTTGTTGGAGGGGATCCAGAATGATAATCTTCCATTGGAATGGGCTATGAAAAAAGGTCTTCCATTGAGAAGGGCCAATATCATAAGTATTCCATTGGAAAAGGATTTCGCAATGGAAAACCTAAGAAATATTACATAGGTGAGGGATTTGGAAACATCGAAAACATTCCAATCGAAATCTTAGTGTTGTGTGCGAAGATCCAAAACCTTCCACTCATTTTGGATGTGACTTGAAAGTTGATCTGAAATATTCAACATGTACGAGCTATAGTCTGAAGAAATAAGAAGCACTTCACTCTAGGATCTCATGCATAGGTAGTGGGAAATGCATCATTGGGAGAATATATACATGAACCAAAGGCTTGGTTCATGTTTTGGAATCCTACCACATTACATCCATACCTTTTGTCACCCCTATTATGGAGCACACACCATGTATTATGGCCATCATTTTTTCTTTTGTGAACATGCATTTCTATGAAAAATTTTGAACCTCTTGAAACATGTGACTGGTGGCTAAAATCATGGATGGTATGAGATGAAATAGGATGAATTCATTCACACCATTTCCTATGACATTCGTGGCAACTATGTCATCACTCATATTCATGTCATTGTAACCTTAAAAGCTATAAAGCCTTGGATTTTATATTCTTGAGAGGTTAGAGAGGGACTCTATGCTTAGCATAGTGGTCGCCCTTTTTCCAGGTATCTTGGTAAGCAATGGTTCAGTTTGAATGTTGAGGAGAACCATGAACACTCTAGAGGCTTGAAAGGTAGTGAGCCAAGTGTAGGCTTTGTCCATGGTACTGTCCACATTATTATAATGTTCAACCTTACAATCTGGGGTGTGGGGACTGATGAGAAAATACAAGACACTCCCATATTATTTGTGCATCTTATCCTCCCAGGCATATGCCACATATTCATCCTTAATTTATGCATGGCTATAATCTCTTGAATCTTGGAAGGTGGGGTAGTATTCTAGGGTGGAATCAATAAAGGAAACAACATAATGAGGATTATTGAGTTCTTTGAGCATGTACCATTGCATCTTGGGAGAACCATCATTGAGAAAGATGTAGGCTTGTAGCTTGGCCATGAGGCCATGCCTCCACCAGACTCGAACTTGGACTAGTGTTTTGTTCTCAAAAAAAAACTTATGCAACCCATTCATTCCATTATCGAAGGGCACATAAAGACTAACATCATTTCCAATCTATAATTCCTCCACCATATATTTGGTTTGAGGCATGTCATCATTATGTTACTCCATCTTGGAGCTTCCTACAACCCTTTTAGTGGCTACCACAACCATAGGGTTTGATACTTTTCCCCTTACCGATGATTTCTCGATGGATTCACTGGTCAAGATCCCTTTGGACCTTGCTAGTGATTTCATGAAATCCATATGGTGAATGATTTGAGGAAATAAAAGGCATAACCCTCACCAAGGAGAAAATTTAATCTTCCATCTAAATAATAACTAGAATCTCAAATCAATGGGCTAGACATACATTTGTTAAACCATTTTGGCTCTCATACCACTTATCGAGATCATAGGGGCTATGATCTAGGAACAATAATGAGAGAGAGAGTAGGAGAGAAAGAATATAAATATGCGATGCAACTATTGTTAGAAAAACCTTGAACAAAAAATACACACACTCAATACCTAACAATATATGAAAAAATATAACTCTTTCTTATATGGATAAAGCATTTAACCTACAATGTGAAGGAACCATATGTCATTTTACCAAGTGAGGTTTTTTATTTCTAGTATTCTCATTGGCTTCTTGAGTTACAATAACACGGGTGGATACCATGGATGGATACCATGGGTGGATTCCACTTTCTATTCAAGTCATGGGTATGAGATGACCAGATGTAGATTTGTGGTTTTTCAAAGTCAGTAATTGAAGCCTAATTACAGTTGAAATGGAAACATCCAATGAAACTCACACCTAGGACAATAGAAGAGGGGTCCTTCATCACGTAAGCTCTAGACTAGATTAATTTCCTTATATATTTTTGAATTCGTAGAAGGATTTAATTGAGAAAAATGGAGCATGTTTTGTATAATATCATCCTCAAAGGTAGAACAATGAAACTTATTAGCCACAAAATCCAACATCAAATATAGTTGGGGGAGTGTAACAAATAAGAGGAAGTCTTATGACAACAATAATTAAAATTTTGGTGGGTAGATGAAAGAGAGAAGGACACACAATTCTTCAAGTTATCCATGGTTTAACATCAACATGGTAACTTATTCTCAACCCTAAAAGATAGTTAGGGCTTGAAGCTATAGTGAGATGTTAACATTGAAAAGGAATTGAGAAATTACTAATAATATTTGCTCACTCAACCTAATAAGTTTTTAGACGAGTTTATTGAAATAATTGCATTGAACATTCCAACTTTGATTACCTAGTCAAAATTTTGTGATTATTATATTAAATAACTATATATATAGTCCTCTATTCAATATTAAACCATAAAAAATATCTATATTATTGACGCAAACAATTAATATATTTAATATAAAAGCTAAATAGTAAACTGTTCCATATTGAGTTGCATTGCTAATTTTTATAAACGAATCTCTAAAATTGTTAATATCAAATGTATAGTTAAGTTGCTAATATGAAAAAAATGATTAACAAATTTGATAGTTTTAAAACAATTGTTAATATATTTTACCATATTTGTAATTGGAAAATTTCTATTTTTATTTTGATTAATGACTTTTTACTATATATAAAAGCTAAAATTTCTAATTTAAACGTTAACATGAAATACATGTTAACCGAATTTAACAAATTTGAAATCAGTGACCGTGCCACATCAGAGAACAACGGCACTCAAATCTTGAAAACGGGCATCAGCCAAGTCAGGAGAAAGTATTTAAAACACACATTTATTGGAATAAAAGATCGTGGAGGGTATCCGAGGCTATCGATTGCAGGTGGATAAAACGGCTATGATGTATTATGGAAAATAGTGAAATTGAAAAAGTCATAGGATGTTTTCCATCCGTCGAGAGAGCTCGTAGTGAGAGTTGCTGCTTAACCACTTAGCATGCACACGGAGAATGCAGAACCTCGTGGCTTCCAGCGAGAGGACGTGGTCGTTCAAGTGGTGATCGAGGAGACGTGATGGGATTTCAGAAAAGGAGGCCGTCAGATTCCATTTCTGTGAACACCGTCTGTTCATTAATGGTATATATAACGATTACCTCTATTCATTGCAAGTATTTATAATAATTATTTCTATTCATGAAACTACATGTGTTCTTATCTCTATTATCCTTATTCAGGAAAATACATCTTGGGTAGTGGGTTCATTTCTGCTTTTTCTTTCTTTTGTGGATGATTTAGCAATGTCCATCGTTATTTTTCTCTTTTTGCTTGTAGCCATTACATGGGTTTCAGGTTTTTGTTTTTTACGGTTTAGATTTTGCTTTGGTTGATGTACTCTTCACATGTTGTGAAGCGCTTAAAAAAGATATGCACTCTTTCTTTGGAGATTTTTTGGTTTTTTGGGTGAGTGTTACAAGAGTTATGCACTGTTTCTTTATCATGGAGTTGCAAAAAGATGGAGGAACGATATCTGGAGCATCGCTGGAGAAAAGAAAAAAGAAGACGACGGAAAAGCAGCAATCGGAAGGAAATGGAGAAGGGTACAATTTTATAAGCCGAACAAAATCCGAGATCTCCAAGATGGCCAAAGAGCAGATAGGATAGATATTGATTGTATAATGTATTATACATGACGAAGATCATATCCACACAGCGGTCGATCATGTCAAAGATGACCTAGCTTACGGCTGGCCCCTTTCCTACTAATTTATAATTTTGGTATCTGTATTTTTTATTTTCACTTTACTATGTTCAAAGGCGCCACCACCCTCAAACTCGTTTTGTTTTTTGCAGTTTTTCGTACGGAGCAACTTGGAAAACCATAAGAAATTAGGTATACCTGGCTTTGTTTGTCTGGGACGGGTACACAGATTAGATACATAATTCTTTATTGTCCCACTGACAAAGTGATATCGATCAGCTAGGCTGGCGTATCTAATCGGATTCCTGAAAATTCATTGTTTATCCTATTATGCTTTTTCACTATTCAATCTAGGACACTAGAACCAGCATCTTTAAAGAGCTTCCTTCACGCAGAAACAAGCAATCGCCGAGTATGTCCTGACCACTGTATTGTAATTGTGAGATTGGTTTTCAGTCAGAGCGAAAGGATAAGCCCTGTCTGAAATTTTTGTCTAGCAGGTCTTTTATGCTACATTCCACAAGAGACTGCTGCACGATTTGGGCATATTTAGGATTAGTTAGGGAAGAATGGTTTTAGAGGTTTCCACCGATACGCTACCTCCTCAATGGGCCATTAGTACTCATATGAGTCAAAGTACGGTACTCATTCTTCTCGAGTTGCTCTGCACTGTCATATCCCTCATGGGGTTAGCTTAGAAATTGTACCCTTGTTCGGCTTATCTCTATTATCCCTGTTCAGGAAAATACATCTGTTCTTCAATTTTGTATATGGGTGATACCTTTTGCATTCAAACTGAGTGTAGCAGAGCAGAATGCTAGAGGGCAGAGCATCTTGGGTAGTGGGTTCATTTCTGCTTTTTCTTTCTTTTGTGGATGATTTAGCAATGTCCATCGTTATTTCTCTCTTTTTTCTTGTAGCCATTACGTGGGTTTTGGGTCTTTGTTTTATACGGTTTAGATTTGCTTCTCCCTGCGAGATGATAGGATATGTTGCCTTGGTTGATGTACTCCTCACATGTTGTTCTTTGGAGTTCTTTTGGTTTTCTGGGTGAGTGTTAAAAGAGTTATGCACTGTTTCTTTATCATGCAGTTGAAAAAAGATGGAGGACCGATATCTGGAGCATCGCCAGAGAAAAGGAAAAAAGAAGAAAAATGGGAAGGAAGGAAGGAAATGGAGAAAAGCGTTCAACTTGCTGAACCAGCGAATTTCCCTTTCCTGCGTCGTGCAGTTCAACGTTTTCTAAACGTGGGGTGCTGATAGCATCGACTGTGCTAGTTCTATCCGTTGGGTTGTACATCACTTCTAAATCGCATTTAAAGACTTCCACATTTGTTACATTCGTTTCTTTATCGTTTCTTTATGGAGTTTCTTTTGTTGTTTGAAAGATTGCGAAGGAGTTCCAGTGGAGACGTGGGACTCTGTTGTTAACATGCAACTTTTGGAAGATAATTATGGGAGGTATTTCTCATATACTTTATACTTAGAACGCCTTATATTTGTCTTTACTTTAGTTGCTAAAGAATTTATGTTATCATTTTTTTTAAAGAATTTATGTTGTATTTTGTAAGATAAGAAATATTACAAAAAATAAATGAGATAAATAGAGTAAAATTATTAGCTGATTATTTTTATTATAATTTGTTTTTCTTATAATTAATTAATTTGTTTGTTTAATGTAATGTGATTTAATCTAGTTTTAAGTAATATTTATTATTACATATTTAAATGATATTTTGTTTTTTAGAGAAATAATATTGTGAAGATATTTCAGTGTATTGTTTTGAATATAAAATATAAGCATGTTGGGGTTGTTAAAATTTAAAAAGAGAAAGGTAAAGAGAGAGGGAAAAAGGTAGAGAGAGAGAGTGGAGGTATAGGAAGAGAGACACAGAGAGGGAAAGATAGATAGGGGTAGAGAGACAGTGAGAGGGAATGGTAAAGTATAGAGTGAGGGAAGGAGGGAGTGGGAGAGAGGGGCAGAGACAGAGGGATAGGGTAGGGGAGAGGAAGGGGGAGAGGGAGGGGAAGGGAGGAAGAGAGAGAGAGGAAGGGGGGATGAAGAGGGGGAGTGGGAGAGGGAGGAGAGAGGAAGAGATGGAAGGTGAGAGGTAGGGGGGAGAGAGAGGGGGGCACGGGGG
>APFE031685000.1:5117-19484 GCA_000404065.3 Pinus taeda | reverse complement strand
CGACCTAACAATAATAATATAAAGCCACAAAAATAACAATAGAGGGATTCTATGGGGCATAGTAATAACAATAGGGGCCCAACAATATTAGTAAGGGGTACAACTTCAATAGTAATGGGGTAATCACTAGTATTATAGGGACCCAACACTTCCTGTACTCGGGTTCCTGCAATCACTCCTATTTCCTTACGCAATTCTGAGGAAATTAGCTCATTTGCTACATCCAAACTATGTACTCACTAGTATACAATAATAAATATATGCATTTTCCCTCCACTCAACTAGACAATTCGAATTGCATGCATGAATAAGGCTATTTTTAGTAAATTGACTAGTTAACTAAGAGATTAGTGAGTTAACAATAGTTACAACTACTCAACTCAACTCATACTGACTCTATTCTAGACTAGAGCTCAAATAATCAAGTTTCACTAAATATAACTCCACTAGATTTCTAGATCTTAGCAAGCAACACATGCACAACTCTACTTCTTTCCTACATAATCAAATTAACTGAATTAACTGGGTGACTTGGCCATGTCACTCCTGCTAACTTCTCAAGGCATCCTACTGATGTGGAAATTAAAATTTTTCCATTTGACTAAGGCACAAGTCAAATGAATCCTTTATTGCTACAATTTAACACTCCCTCTTAGCAAGAAAAGGATTCTTAGTCCCCTGTCCATCTGGGTCTGTCTTCAATTCTACCAAGTTCTTTACTGATGCATTTGTTCCTTCTAAACTAGAAGACAAATTTTCTTTCCTCTGTGGAACCTAATCTAAAGACCTATTCTTTCCCACAATGCTCGGTGAGTCCATCAACTCTCTATTTTGTGCACAACCAGCCTTGTTGCTCAAGGTTTCTCCTTCTGAAACCGTGCATCTCTAACTCCATAATCTTCCAATATCAATAATCACAACTCCTTTTTGTGTCACTAAACATTGGATCATTGATTAGCCCATTAACAACCTTCTAGCTCCATTAAGAAGTCTACACATAGGGTCTTCTGTATTTTCCCTGAACTAGGGCTCCATCAATCTGCCTCCTAATATTCCATGGATCTTTTCATGCATACTATGCTTGAGGTCTTCAAGTTATTGCAGCATAATACATACAAAAGTCAATATTCACAACTATGTTTGTGAACAGTGCCTAGCTTTCTAGATCTTCCATATGTTTATGACATGTCAACTACTATTTGCACTCTTCTTAGGGCTTTCAGATATGCCCAAATAGAGTCACTCTTTGATTGATATAGGCCTCCAAAGAACACTACCCTATTTTTTCATCGTGTTCCTCAATTTCATAGATCTAGGGCTCTTTAAATCTTCCTTCTTATATATGATTTCTTATACAAATTGATCTTTTTGTGCTGGTCCTTATTTTGTTAATTGCTCTGTCCTCAATCCATAAACTGACATGATTCCTACACTTAATAAATTCTTGCACCACAAATTTGCTATTCAAAATTTCTCTAAGAGTTGATCAGGAACCTAGTATCTATTCAGTTTTCAATAGCTATGATACCATGTAGAAATAACTCAAAATGTACAAGTCCTAATGAAATCGCACTGAAATCAAAAGACACAAATTTCTTCTACTAAATTTTGTGAAGGGAAAACTAAAAATAGAAACACATGGAATCATTCAATCACAATGAACAAAGTTTTTGCTGGGGAACCTAACTGGGAAACCCCTCCTCTCTTTGTATTACATAAGATGAGAAAATTGATCTATTACAATGACAACTTCAATTGTTGAAGCTCAAGCTGCACTACAATACTGATCTCCTCTAGATTTTGCTCTGGAAAATACTAAGCCTGCACTTGCTCTACCTGCATTTGTGCTTCCTGCACTCATGTTCCTGCACTCACTCCTATTTCCTTGCGCAATTATGAGGAAATTAGCTCATTTTCTACATCCAAACTATGTACTCAATAGTATACAATAATAAATACATGCATTTTCCCTCCACTCAATTAGGCAATTCGAATTGCATGCATGAATAGGGCTATTCTTAGTAAATTGACTAGTTAACTAAGAGATTAGCGAGCTAACAATAGTTACAACTGCTCAACTCAATTCATACTGACTCTATTCTAGACTAGAGCTCGGATAATTGAGTTTCACTAAATATAAATCCACTAGATTGATAGATCTTAGCAATCAACACATGCACAACTCTACTTCTATCCTACAAAATCGAATTTAATGACTTAACTAAGTGACTTGGCCATGTCACTCATATTAACTACAACTCAAGTCATCCCGTTGATGTGGAGATTCAAATTTCTCCATTGGAATAAGGCACAAGTCAAATGAAGCCTTTTCTTGCTACAATTTAACAATTCCTAAATAAAATTATATCTCTCTCCCATCCCATGCATCTCATGAATACAATAGAGAAAGATTAGATGATAATTTTGAGGAATGTACCTTGCATGCACTCGAGAAGGAACTGGTTGCACTATTTTAATTAATCTCTCTATAAGGAAGATCCTCAAGATGTTTTTACATCAGATTTTAGAATCTGTGTTCAAAGTACATGAGAATGTTTTTGTAGACCTAGATCACAAGACATGGAGGAAACATCATACTTCATAGGAAACTAGTGAACTAATGGGTGAAATTGCTAAGATGCAGAGACATAGAATTTAATTTTTTGGTACTCCATAAGCACTCACAACTATTGTAAGAAAGTGCAACGCTCAAATAAGAGCCAAGAGATTATTACACGATGGGATAAGATATATCTAAGAACAGATCCATGATTGGGTTTTTGATTAGCAACATCATCCTTCTTCATAGAAATTGCATAGTATGCATTATAGTTTGAGGGGGAAGTCTCTTCCCAATTGGTTTCCCTCCTCCTTACCTCACCTTTTTAATATTTTGTGTTTTATAAGTTGTTTTGTAAATGAGTACCTACATGAGCAGGATTAATGTTGATACAAGAAATGAAGGATGTGCTATTATTGATGTTTGAAGAATTGGTTGAAGCTATGTTGATATGATCAGATTTGGAAGAAGTGTTTTGTGTTGAACCTGTGGATCTAGTTTGAAAGATTATGGAAAGTGCTCCACAACAATTTGGAGAAGGAGGTCCATCAAGGTTGGTGCATCAATAAGGTTGGAGTCTACTACAAGACAATGCTTGCATATTTTCATCAAGATATAGCCTATAGCAAGTTAGTGCCTACAATTCTATTCTAGGGGTTGATGCTTGCAAATTGATGTAATCAAAGATTAAAGCAAATAAAAAGGTTTGTGGTTTTCTCCCGCAAGGGTTTCCACATACTGGTGTTTTCATGTGTTGATGTGGTGATAATGTTTATTGATGTTCTGTTATGTT
Source organism: Pinus taeda (assembly GCA_000404065.3). Lineage (NCBI taxonomy): Eukaryota > Viridiplantae > Streptophyta > Pinopsida > Pinales > Pinaceae > Pinus > Pinus taeda. The sequence continues at coordinate 16,131 of APFE031685000.1, read as the reverse complement.
TTTAGTCAATGATCAAATTGTAAAATTCTTTCATTTGGTATAATTGGTTATTACACTAATTCATCCCCTACCGCCCCCTGCCTCTCAGTGTGATCATTATTCTAACAAGGAGAAGGGGTTCCATTCTATGTCATTGTATTTGTTCCATAATTGAGCACAACATGTAGGAGAGGGAAGTTAGAGAGTAAAATTGAGGCAAATAAAATTCTAGAGTAGTTGTATAGATTAGAAGTCTCAAGTAACTCCAGAGACAGTACGCATTTCTTTATATTTTCATATTTCCATACTATATAAAATAGAGCAAAATAACCTCGCCTTCTAACTAAATTTTCTTCGATATAATTTTTCCATGATAAATCTTATTTTTATTTTTGAATAGTATGTATATTTTCTATTCTCTGGTTTTTACATTTAACTATTTAATACCATTAAACATAAAAAACAATAATTAAAAAACTAAAAAAAAAAAAATAACCTCCGCAATATATTATTAGATTATTATAAAGAATCTCAATAACTATACACAAAATTTATAAACAACAAAAATCTAAAAACTATATAAAACCAAAATATCTATAATTATATATTAAAAGAACAACCCTTAAAAAAAAATCATTATTTTATACTTAAATAAAATACTCTCATTATTACATAAGAGGGAAATCACATCAATTGAAAATTTGATAATGGATATGTTTGTGAATACAATTTTTTAATATTCATATGTTTAGTAAACCAGTTTTATTTTATATTGAAAAATAAAATTCAATTTAGCCAAAAAATTTAGACATAGTTTGAGTTTTGTACGATTCAAATTCTTTAAATGGCAAAATCTTATATAAAACATTTTATTTTATTATTTAAAAAATTAATTAAAATTTTAAATTAATAAATATTTTGACTTTTACATTGCCATCTTATAACTGCTCCCACTAACGAGTATCTATTCAACGTAAAGATCACCGTCGTCAAACCTTATCCAAACAATACTTATCTACCTCCAAATTATACGATCAAGAATTTCATTTTTCAAAACCAAATAATAAATTTAACGTGAAGACATTTAATAAGTATCTTAATATCTCATACAAACTTAACTACCCTTAATGACTAAGGAGAAGAGGAAACTTGTCCCCTTTTAACAACATGAGTGAAACCCCCCAAAGAAAACCTAAAACCATTTTCAACAATAGGAAAGGAGAAATTTAAGTTAATTTTGATATAGTGTATTTGGTAAATGTTTTATTGTAATTAGTTCGTGACTCTATGGTATTAGGAAGTTTACAGTTTTTTTTCATATGAGGTAAGGAAGTTTATATGAGGTAAGGAAGTTTACTTCCAGGCTTGGCATTCTACATGGTAAGTGGCCTAACTTGAATAGTTAGGTCAAATTGGCCAATGTAATATTAAATATATTTTTGTTTAAGATATGGTCAAGGTAATAGTAAATATATCTTTCTTTGAGATACGGTGAAGGTAATTGTAAATATATATTTGTTTTTTAGTTTTAGAGTAAAGGGTTTTTCAACAATTATATAATTTCTTATCAAGTTAGTTATTAATATAAAGTTTATAGGCATATGATATTTTATAGTCCGTGATATTTGATGAGATGAACATTATATAAAAGTTTGGCATTTTCCATTGTAAGATGCTTCTAATAATTTTTTCTAGGTAGGTTTTGTCAAATTGGACAAGGTTAATGGAGGATATATCTTTAATATTAGTTTTTCCAATAAAAAGTTTTAATAACTCATCTATATATTTGTCACTTTGTGTTTATTTTTCTTATTCGTATTACACACACTCTTAATATTGTATCAAAGTTTAGTAGACTTAGACTCTTTAGCAACAATGACCTTATGCAAAGAGCCCTGGAGATGCAACATTGTGAGCTACTATTACTCATGCGAAACATGTTTTAAAGAAAAAAATGGCCTAGGACATCATGAAAATAAAAACATGGATTTGTTTATATTTTGACAAACATATTGCTTGGATGCTTATATTTATTGAGACCACATATAGAGATATCTTCTAAGGCTAGATTTGTTATTTAGTTGTAGATTTATAGAAATAGAAAGTTTGGTTCAATATATGTGGTGTTGCAAGTGATGTGATAGACAATTGAGAAATAATTCATTTGTTGATTCATTGAATATAGTGCCCATTTAAATTCACATATTCAAATAGGTAATGCATTACAAAATAATGATGTTTCCCAAAGGAGACCCATCTCGTATGTGTGGATTGTCGATGGTATATCCCTAAGAAGAATAAATTCACTTGTGAGAAAATGTATTATTGATCAGGCGATTAATCTACCAGATTGAGATCATACAAATAGAAAGTTATATGTTGGGAATATTGACCCTGTGTACTCTTGGTTTTTGGTTCATTAGTGTAAGATGTAGATATAAACCTAGCTAATAAAATTACGTGGAGCATGTTGTATTCCTATATACTAATTAATAAACTTTTATCATGATAAGTATTTATCTCATGTCAAGTTTAAATGAGGGAATGTTGGCTTAATCTTGACATAATGAACTCAATCAAAGGTGGGTCAATGATTATTTACTCTAGTTAGCTTAAAATCCCATGGTATTTAATGCCGTGAAACATATTTAAAGTTTGTCGTACTATAGAAGATGTGTCTTCCACCTTATTATTTGGTTGACATTATTGAATTGGATACAATTAATGAAAGATATAATTTAAGAGATGATTTTCCCGATAAAATGTTTCTAGTATAAAATCACTTATCCATATATTTTTACTTTGTGTTTATCTTTCTTTCTATAATAATGCATGAATTTCATAACTTACCCTTCATGTTTTCCATAACCAAAAGTTATACAACCCAAACATTATTGTCTTTCTTTTTCATTATATTGTTTAATTTATTACTATTTACAAACAAACTCTAAAATATTAAATGACCTTGATTGTCTCCCATGGGATTTTTTTTGTTAGCTTCAAGAGATGTCATTGGTATAACCCTCTTGCATGGTACATCACTTTTTATTTGGTTAAGAATGACATAAAGTTAGGGGTGATTTAATAAATGGATAGATTTAATTAATTTGTAAATATATTTTTTCAAATTTTTAATAGTTCTCATCAATTTTTTTTAACAATAATTAGATCAATTGTATTAGAAAAAGGCTTCAACAAATGTCACAACAAAGAGTGCATCATAGTATAGTTTCAACAAAGACATAGTAGTAGTTACATAGTTCATGCAAGATCTTATTACACAGAGAAAGCATAGTATGACCTTATCCTTATGCAAAATAACCCTATGCTTCTTTACATTATATATTTTATAGTGAATTTATAAAAAAAAAGGTCCTAAAAAACATTTAAATCAACCTTATGCATAGTGACCAACATCATTCTCCAACCTTGTATTGGTTGGTTTACCTTCATAGCTAACAAGTTTCGTTTTCTTATTGAATTGATGCATAAATACTTCCTCTTTTGAACTTGTTTTCGTTGAATTTAATGATGTTTTTGGATTTGAAACCATTACCTGATCACTTGTATGAAAATTGAGAATTAAATTATGAAGAAGGTTGCTTTTAACTCCTACCACTACCAATTGCTATTTTAATGCCATTAGAGATCCCATAATTAATGTTGCTTTTGCTGCCATTTAAAACTCAATTTCATGTATTTTGGTAGTAGGATTGAAAGAGAGAGGCTTCGTTAAAATGAATTTCCTCTTCATAACTTTGTTGAGCCCTTGGAATCTCTTGTAAGTCCATATGCCCATGAAGAACTTGCCTTCTGTGTAGAAATTACATTCCCTTCAATAGAAACCATCAAGTTTCTCACCTCCTTAAAGCCTTGGAAACTCCTTTCTATCTAGTTATCAAACTAATAACACCTCTTAACAATCCAATTTTATAAATGGCCAACCCCCAAAACCAAAACCTAATCATGTCGATAACTTCCTTGTTAAATAGTAGCCTAAGATAAACTAGTTCACATGACAAGTCCTTGGCACCCTATAACAAACCAAAGAACAAACACAAAGTGAAATAAATGAAAATTAGGTCAATAGATTTAGAACACCTTGATGTTTGCTCGACCTTATATCCATTATCCCACAATCAACCTAAGATGTAATTGATAGTAGAACAAAAGCATGTGCAAGTTACATCGTTGGGAGCATGCAAGCATAGAGGTATTGTCTCTTCATAGTTAAATTCAAGTGTTGAAAGGATTGAATGGGACTACATGCCATGTGAATATTGTCATGGACATTGGCTCTTGCCACATGATGATATAGTAGTGTTAAATGTGTTGTTATATGAACCATTAAATAAGGAATTGTTTGGTGGGTTGATATACCATTAACCATAAGCTTCCCTTCCTTTTGACTTGATTCTACATTTGCGTACTTATTTGCTTCTTTGTTTATGTTCTCGTTGAACATGATCACTATTGAATATGAAAGAATAAACATTCCATTTCATTACTTTGCTCTAGGATTGAGGTGAGAAGGATGTATTCAAGAAAAGTCCTTTTGACCATATGATTGGTAATCATCCTAGAGTCTCCAATCACCTTGATAAAATACATTCCTATGTCTTTAGTAATGATGAGTCCCTACGACAATGCATATGCCTTTGCTTCATTATTTGAAGGAATATTTCGAAATTTACCAAATTAGAGAAACTAAACCTACATGTCATCTTCAAATAGGCCAAATTAGATAAAACTAAGTCATGAATTTGACATTATATTAATAAATTTACACAGATAGGCATATCTATATCTCAAAGAGGGTGTCATATTTTAGAGTTTTTTATTACAAATATTATGCCTATATTTAAGATTTAATAAAAAATAATATTCTTTGTATCATGAGTTGTAGAACAATTGGTTTGTGTGGGGTTTAGTCTCCAGTAGGTCAAAGGTTCAAATCTCGTGGGGAGGGGTTGAAGATGAGAGCTACCTTTGGGGGAATTAAACTATTCCAAGGGTGTCCAAGCTTAATCGAGCTTCGCACAATCCTAGTGATAACATCCCATTGGTGGGCAAATTGTTCCATCCAACATTGAGGCTGGCATCGGCAAATTGTTCCATCCAACATTGAGGTTGGCTTCGGCCTAGGCTCAACCTAGTTTGAAAAAAAAAATCATTTAGCATCCCATTGGTGGGTAGATTATTCTTCCATTGTTCCGTCCAACATTAAGGTTAGTCTCGGCAAATTGTTCCATCCAACATTGAGGTTGGCTTTGGCCTAGGCTCAACCTGGTGTGAAAAATAAAAAATCATTTAACATCCCATTGGTGGGTAGATTGTTCTTCCATCGTTCCATCCAACCTTAAGGTTGGCCTCGGCAAATTGTTCCATCCAACATTGAGGTTGGCCTTGGCCTAGGCCTAGGCTCAACCTGATTTGAAAAAAACAAAATCATTTACCATCCCATTGGTGGGTAGATTGTTCTTCCATCCAAAACTGGGGTTGGCCCCAACCTATGCTCAACCTAGTTTGAAAAAAAAAATCATGGGAATTTATAATTATTTCTTTAATTAAAAAATTTCCTTAACCATATAATTGACTTCCAACCCCAATGCTTACATCAATATCCTAAATATCCTAAACTTATCTGTATTCATTAACTATTTAACTTATATGATTCGACTAATTTATTTGTCATTACACTTCGCAAGTAATAAACAATGCAACTAACAAATCATTTTAAAAAATTAGCATGGAAAATTACATTTTTAAGAAATTTAATTAGTTTATATTTTTTTTTGTTAGTTTATGTAAATATTAATCGTATATATATAGTTATAATTTTTTAAAAAGGATTTACTCTTATTATGATATACTTTTAGGCGACTCCTATTTGTGCGACCATAGAAACATTAATGTGTGCTGACATGGATGGTGTTTAACACCATATAACACCCCGCGGTTTTTTTCTCTCTCATCACAGTGCAAGGTGTTATATAGTGTTAAACACCACCCCATGTCAAGTGCATTAATGTTTCTATGTTCGCATATTTAGCAATTGCCTATACTTTTAGGTAATTGGTCAAAAATGTTTTGGACCTTTAACGCAGAGTGATATTGCAAAACAGTGAGTCGAAAAGGAATACGTGTCACTTATGGTTTACGTCCACAACATATTCTGCCACGTACAGACGGCATATTACTCATTTTATTATCAATGCACCTCGGAGTCGTTGACACGCGGCTTCTCCATATAGGCAGTTTGACAGCTTCCTTCGATTCCACGTAGCTGTCCTTGTCAGCCAACGTGTCAAGCCACGTCTCATCCCTAAGGGATGTTCGGGTGAGTGGCGTGCGCACGAGGAAGTTGAGAGCTTGGGACGGCGGGGACTACATAAGCTGAGGGACAACAGCCACCAACATTTCAATAACCTCTCCATAGAAACTTACGATGAAGATGGAGGGAGCGGAATTCCACCACCAGGTGCTGCCACAATTGCCTCCAGGCTTTAGATTTCATCCCACAGACGAGGAGCTGCTGATTCATTACCTGAAGAACCGGGTCTCCTGTTCTCCTCTCCCTGCTTCAATTATTGCAGAGATTGATCTGTACAAGCATGACCCTTGGGATTTGCCCGGTGAGTATCCATCCTAACCGGGTTCATATGCGTATTTGTTAATTTTATTCTCTTGCATCCTCTGAGATACTTTCTCGCTCTATGTATATGTGTTGACTGGATTTCAGAGAAGGCCTGTTTTGGAGAACAAGAGTGGTATTTCTTTAGCCCAAGGGACCGGAAATATCCCAACGGGTCGCGCCCAAACAGATCCGCCAGGTCCGGCTACTGGAAAGCAACAGGAACAGAGAAGCCCATCTTTGTCATGTCGGAATCCATGTCGTCCCAGAAAGTAGGCGTGAAGAAATCGCTGGTGTTTTTCAAAGGAAGGCCGCCGAAGGACCTCAAGACTAACTGGATCATGCACGAATACCGCCTCATTGAAACCATGCCAACTAAGAAGTTGCGATCTCTGCGCGTAAGAATTGTTTTTTCGCTGGATTCGTAAGAATTTGAACTTTGAATTTTTGGGTTTACATCATATTTCATAACACAACTACTACGAATTAAACGACCACCTTGAGCAGCGCCAAAAAATAATTGATATGTATATATACTTTAAAGAAAATTTTAATAGGAATTTAAAGAATTAATCATGCCTTGTGTTTTTTCAGTTGGACGATTGGGTGCTGTGCCGGATATACAAGAAAGCGAGACATTCTACCCTGGTGGTTTCGAACCGAGAACTGCAGTCCCCGTCACCTGCTGACGTGCAACAAGAATCAGTTATGCCCAAATTCAGTTCCGTCTCTGAGCAGCTTCAGAGCGAGGATCCGTTTATGCAGAGCTTTCTTAGCCATGACGTGTTAGATGCCAACAACGCGGCCATGTCCTATGTGGAGCCCTCGTCCAGCCTCCAGGTCGTCCCCCAGCAGTTAAATTCCTCCGGAACCAGAAGTCAGGTGTCAATATCAGTGGGTTTCAACTGCGATGAAGTCTCGTCGGGCTACCCTGCGAAGAGGCAAAATTGTCTGAATCCATCGCCATCACTAGAGTTTGAATGTTGGAATACATACATGGACATGCCGGTGCCGGATCAGCACAGGTATCAATTACCCATCAGTGAAAACTGGAACCCTGAACCAATACCCTGGCCACTGCCTACAGGGAACGTGTGGTCATCATATGACAATGGATAGCAATGTGCTGGTTGTTTTCTCAACGGAACGGGTTTCGATGTGAAGATGCACCCATATCATTTAAGGAAAAGGATGGTTAATATTTGTGTTAGAAAGTTGTAGAACTATATTATATTATATAGTAACAAGTTAAGATAAACACCATTGAAGAAGCACCCATATCATTTAAAGAAAAGGATGGTTAATATTTGTATTAGAAAGTTGCAGAATTATATTGTATTATATAGTACGTAGTTAAGATAACACCAAGTACCAAGTGTAACCACTTCCCTTTTACCCTTTTTAAGGAATTTTTCACGGATGAGGTGTTACCTTTTTAAGTCAAGTTTTAACGTAACGTTTATTATGAAGATGTGGTTATCAAAAATCTCATTTTTTAAATTTAGCAGAAATAAATTATGATACCACTATTGTGATTGACTTGTTAAGAGCTTTCCAATGATATAATACTTATCTCAATCTGAGTCCTAGATTGAAATTTATGCTCGTTAAAACTTCAACCTATTAAAAGAGGTCATGTTATCACATTTTGAAGGTGGTCTCCATCAAGCTAGCATGACCGTAACATGTGATTCCTACAGGGTCTACAGTAACATTCCACATCATACTAGAGTAGTCACACCTTCAAACTCTCACATGTTGCAAAGCATTGTATTACAAAATCGGGCAGTGGGTAGTCTCCTGATGGCCAAGTTTCCCACACTAGAACCATAGCTGAATTGGCCCAAACTTCACTGGCGGTGGTTGTCTCCTAGTGGATAGGGTTCCCACTCTCAAGCCAAGGCTTTGCTCGCATGTAAAACCACTTTAATCAAATCAACTGTTTCACAAGCCCCTCAGTGGTGGTTTTGAGTGTGGGGAAGAGGGGCTCTATAGTTAATCTCCACTCTTGATCATGGAATGGTGGATTAGCACCAATCTCAACTATGACCCCCACCCTCCTCTTAATATCAACAATGGGGGGGGGGGCTGCTTGCGCTTGTTGTCAACTGTCGATCTAGCACCTGATGATCGTTCACAAGGTTTAAAAAGTGCCTAGTGACTCAATAGTGAATGATAGCTAGTCGTGGGGTTCCTGATGGAACCATGACCAAATTAGCTAATCTCTCACCATTGCTCATACTAATCTTACCATGCATAAGATCGTGGTGGTGGGAAGTGGCTAGACCACATAGTTCCACATGTTGGTACCTCCATTGGATTGGCTCCTTCCCTCTAATGTAATTTGTTTCAGGGTTTACATGCAGCGAAGGTTTGTGGCGATGGCCCAACCACATGGTTCCATAGCGGGAACCTTGTTTGGATCAACCCGATCTTTTTCAACATGCTCGGTTAATAAGGTTAATAAAGCACTAAGGATCTCAATGGTGATGATGGACGATGATAGGGTTCCATGTTGGAACCATGGCCATATCAGAAAATTAATTGTTAGTGCGCCCAATTCAAGGTTTACAATGCTAAAAATGGGCCTTGGTGGTAAGCGATGGGTGGTGGTAGGGTTCCATTCTGGAACCATGGTTGGATTGAACCACGCTCAATTTGCATTTCTTGTTAGAAAAGTTAGCAAGGTAGAAGGCTGTTGGCAGTAGCTAGTAGCTTATTGCTAGTGAAACCACAACCATGTTAAGATGTAGCTATAGACAACTGGGAAGCAACCACCCTCTATCATCTCCCTATTAGAGCACCCATATATAGGCCCAAGGCCTATTTAGACCCAAATCATTAAACAACATACTCTAGTCTTTCATCACAACTATAAACATACAAACAATTAGCCATTCTTGGATTCACAGTGAAGTTGACGTTTCAAGCATTCAACACCATTCAGAGACATATATAAGCTCATTCCACCCATGAGCAATTCATGAAGCATCTTAGATTATGATTTGGACATATGAGATAGTCTATAAAACTTGAACATAACGATGAGTCCTAGGTAGTATGGCATAGACATACAAACATCTTGTAAACCATAAAAATGGTAATAATCTACACAACTCATAGTCCAATATACATGAACATTATACTTGTTTGAGTATGGTTAATGATGGTTGGAAATTGAAGGAGGGACTTCAACTTCCAACCAACCATAGGTTAGCTACACTACAATATTTCTGGCAGTTGACCAACCATGAGACAAACCCACAATTTGAGGGGTTGCTTGCTCAGGGTATTCACACTGAAGGCTTGGCTAGACACTCAAGTGGTGGAGTCCACTGCTCTAGTGGCTTATCCACTGTTGTTTAGACGTAAGAACCATAGTAACCCACTCACCTATCTAAGCCTCCTACTGACCACTCAAGCATAAACACATAACCCAGTGGCCTCAACACAATGATAAAGGGAACGCCACCCAAATCTATGAGCATAGGGCTTAGTCACAAACTCCAACACTACTCGGTATTCTTTGATGTAGCTCCAGTAGCTTGTTGCACTCAATAACCTGCTTCTATGGGATTCTCTACTCCCCTCGTCGCATCCTCATCCATTGTAATTTTTGTTGTGTCTTCCTCCTCTTTAGCAATTCTTTTCTCTTATGACTTTTGTGTGTTTCCCAAAAAAACAAAACTCCCCTAGCTCTGCTACCTACTCCTTTCATGTATCTAAGAGAAAAAATGCTCTTTGTTGACTGTCCTCTCGATACCCATTTTATAGCTTCTCTCCCTTGTCAGTACCATAGGAAAATATATGGCATTCAAAAACCTTGGGTGCACAAGTTCCATGTTAAATAATATTTAGTTATAACACCCACTTCAAGGACCATAGCCTCAATTTTTTATTTTTTTATTTATTTGGTCCAAGAAGTATTTTTCTCCAACCATCAATCGCCATATTATTTGGAATGCAACCTTAGTTTTCATATTAAATCAACCAAAGGTGGCTAAACCAACTCCATGAATAGAACTACATAATAGACTATTCTTTATGAAAGAGAATCTGTCCATAAATAAAATATTTGGATGCAAGTGAATAGGACCACACACATTATAAAGTATCCATTATTAAAAGGGGATTAGACCATTTGACCAACTCACTTTGACCCGTAATCTTGATCCAGGTGGATATTGGTGGCCACCTACCTATTCCACTTGGACCCCCATCGCTGTTTCTTTTTAGTTTCCTTAATTGTAGCACAACTTATTATTTTTGGCAGTTTTTCAGGTCCTAAAATTTCAGAGCCATTTGAGGGACTAAAAGATGCTTTTTACGGAGATATTTGAAACGAGGTATTATGATAGCCAAATAGAGATTGTTGGGTTGTGTTATATCCTTTCCATGACT